>PVJH01009811.1:0-77023 GCA_004026705.1 Nesogale talazaci | reverse complement strand
CTTAGGCCATTTGTCTGTTTTTATCAACTTCTGTTTGGGGGAAAATGTTCTAGAGGGTTCTTGTTTTTGTCTTGCACGGGGAAGGCAAACTTCTCTTTGCCATTTCTGATTTAAGCTTCTGTGAGACTCTTTGTTTTTGTTTTTGACAATAGGCATGAACAACTGCTGGTAGCCAAGGAGACAAAATCATTACTGTGGTGTAGGAGCTGAAAACATTCAGATGTGTCACATTATTAATTAATCAGCTGCACGATTTTTCCATCTACTCTTCATACACAGTCCCTTGCTACTTTGGTTATTAACAAGTAGCATAATTTATCCCTCAGAGACCCTGAGAGTGACATAATCGCATTAAAAAAAACTACAAAACAAGGCAAGAAAATATCAAATGCATTATAACACGAGGGCCTAGTTATGCAGTTCAGTAATCAGGTTATTATGACAATTTAAGAGTGATTTGCAACTTACTGTGTACCATGGTTGGGGGCTGTAGTATTTAGGGGTTCGTTATTGCTGTTCCTATTAAAGAAATTAATGCTTTTCACACTATACATTGGCCCCACTTTTTACTTTCCAATCTCTCTTTTAACAAACCTTTTTATTGTGAATTAGGTGAAGGCTACAGCACAGATCACCAGTCTTATATTCAACATGTCATTCATGTTCCGATAGAATCGTCCATCGCAATCCCCTCAATGTACCAACCATTTATTTAATGTTCTCGTTGTGTTTCTTGTTTCCATGCCTCCTTCTTTCCTCATTCTCTGAACTTTGTCCATGGGTAAATTCTGCCTTTTGAGCTGAAACGGTGGTGTAGTCTACCAGCGAGGTGAATCAAATGCCAGAGCTGAAGGATGACCAAGGGCCATAGTTCTGGGATCCCACTAGTCTCTTTCCAAGCAGCGAACCTGCTTTCTTTTAGGATTTTGAAATTCGTTTCACTTTTTAAAGCAGTATATTGAGGATCTTCTAGTGTGGTTGGATAAAGTGTCAAATGATGAGCTCCTCAGGACATGGAGGGAGTAAAGCTTTCAAGACCTTCATTTGTTTATATGGCATAATTCTAGATAAGAAGAAAATGTATAACATTTTAGTCAAAGAGAATTAGAAGTCATCAAAAATGAAGTAGAATGCTTGAAGATGTCTATTCTAGGCTTTAGTGCACTGAAATGAACTTGTATTGACCATTTTGAATCAGACAATCATATGTTCCATTATGCCAGGAATTATTCACATTAAAGAAAATGTCTTAACATTGAAAAGAATATTTCAAACTGTGTACTGAAATGCAACACTGTCAGAAACAAGAAAATACCCATACACCCACATGGACGTTCAATGATACAACTATTACTTACATTTATACATCAACCAAAGAGGAAGAAACTGACGAGTTTTACGAGCTTCTGCAGTCTGAAGCTGCTCAAATATACAATCAAGTTGCATTGATATTGACTGTGACTGAGATACAAAAGTTAAAAACTAATAAGAAAAAATCAATAGCTGGAAAACATGGCCTTGGTGATAGATATGACAACAGAGATCACACAAGAGACTTTTTCTAAGGAACTACATTTTTCAACAACATGAATGCTGTTTACCACATACACAGGAATACACAAGAATCAAATTGACTGCATCTGTGAAAAGAGAGAATGGAGAAGTACAATATCATCAGTAATAACAAGAGCAGGGGCTAAATGCCGAACAGACCATCAATTGTTTGTATGTAAGTTCAGGTTGAACGTGAAGAAAATAGAAACTAGTCCTTGAGAATCAAAGTACTACCTTGAGTATATCCTACATAAATTTAGAGTCCATATCGAGAATAGACTTGATACACTGACCGCTAATAATTACTAGAGACCAGAGAAGTGGTGAGATGACAGCAAGGCTAACATGCATGCAGAAAGAAAGCACAATACCCAGAGGAAACCTACTGCCACTGAGCTCATCGTGACTCATAATGAGAGCACCAAAAAAGATTGATCAACGTTCTACCACTTCAGGAGGTTGTATATGGTCAAGAGCCAAAGCTATTGAAGGAAGAAGTCCAAACTGCACAAAAGTTTTGGTGAAAAAGCAAGGTTCCAGGTATTAGGGAATGCCAATTGAAATTTTTCAATAAATGGATATTAATATTGACTTGTTCACTAGTATATACCAATAAATTTGACTAACATGCAGGATAAGAATCCATATTTGTGTCCATGCCACAAAAGTGGTTATCTAACATAATGTAGAATTTATTAATAATATCCTTAAGATCACACACAAGTAACATTTTGCTAAAATATTTCAAAAATGGTTGCAATAGTACATCGACAGACATTAAAGCCACATTCAGAAGAGGACGTGGAACAAGTAAGTGATATCACTGCTGATGTCAGATGGTTCTTGGCTGAAAGCTGTTTACCTGTGCTTTGTAAACTATGCAAGGATGTTTGACTATGTGGATTGTTATTGATAGCATTATAAAAAACTGGAATTCCAAAACATCTCATGTGTTTATGTGAAATCTGTACATAGATCAAGAGGCAGTCATTCAAAAAGAACAAGGGAATAATATGTGGTTTAAAATCAGCACGGGGGGGCTGAGGGGTGGCGTAGTGGTTGTGCGCAGGACTGCGGCCCACTGGGACGGAGGTTCAATTCCAGCAGTGGGGCTGGGCCTCCTACTCCCACCACGGAGACCAGTGATGCCAAAAAAAAAAAATCAGCACAGGTGTGTTCAGGGTTGAATCATTTCACCTTATCTATTCAATCTGTATATAGAGCAAATAATCTGAAAAGTTACACTCTACGAGAAAGAAAGTTGCTTTAGGATGGGAAGAAGATTCATTATATATTAGCCTACTCTTTTTCAATTTCCCTCTCTCAATAGTGCTTTTAAAATTATTCCCATGGCTTGTGTGATAAAAGATGATAATAACAAAACTCAAAAATGACAAAGGGAAAAGTATCAGAGGCTAAATTGTAAACATTCCGTTTATATGGAGGGCAGTGGGAGCCCAAAACCAACCTGCAGAGTATCTCACTAGATTAAGCCCTTACCAGATCCCCTCTAGCCACAGGCAAGAGTCCCAAATGATTATACTAGATCAATCTTGATATGTGGTCAGTGGACTCCCTCTTGTCCCAGCCTGAACTTGTTCTAGGATCAAGCATTTCTTGCTTGTTCCATGACAAAAATTTCTTACCTGGCTTTTTAAATACTAATAGCAGTTGTTGCTTTCTCTTTTCTCTTTTATTATTTTTAAATTTTATTTTATTAGTTGTTTCTTACACACTGTTTGTATTTTTATCTTTGTATTACCATTATTTTATCCTAACCACCTAATTTTGTTTCTGTTTCCTATTGTTTCTGTTGGGTTCTCTAGTTTGTGAAACATGGGAGTAGATTCACAGAGATAATAATTGACGTAAGGGTTTATATGGGGATTGGGGGTGGACAATAGGCAGGGTGAGTGTGGGCATCCTCTAGGGACTTAAGTCACATTCCCCTCAAATGTTCTTTTAATTTGGGGAACAAAAAGAAGTCTACTACTTGAACTTAAAACCTATTCCAGACCCATAGTCAAAACAGACTGATACGGGTAGGTACCTAGAGCAGTGGAACAGAAGAGCAACCGCAGAAATAAATGTACCCTCTTACAGACAACTGATCTTCTACCAAAGCTCAAAAAATAAATTGGAAAAAGAGTGTCAATTGCGGCCCACTGGGATGGAGGTTCAATTCCAGCAGCGGCTCCACAGGAGGAAAGGCTGGGCCACCTACTCCCACCACCAGAGGGCAGTGATGCCCCAAAAAACAAAAGAAAAAGAGTGTCTTTAATATGTTCTGCTGGCAAAATTAGATCTCCGTAAGCAGAAGAATCAATCAGGGACCATGCCTCAACTCACATACAAAAATGAACTCAAGGTGGTTCAAAGACCTAAAAGTCAACCCCAAACTTAAGGGTTCTATTCCAAAACATATACAAGTTGTCAAATATAATGAAGGCAGAACACACCATAGAAGACAAAATAAATGTCTGGAACCTGTGAAAACTAAGACAATTATGTGCATAAAAAGATTTCATCAAAAGAGAGTTCACAAACTGAGATAAAACTCTTTAGCAGACCCTGGTGACCTAGTGGTTGTGTGCAGGTCTGCGACCCACAGGGCGATGGTTCAACTCCAGCAGCAGCTCTCCAGGAGCAAGGATGGGCTTCCTACTCCCACCAGGGCAGTGATGTCACACCCAAAAAAAATCTTTAGCAGAAGTTGAGGGGGAAAATCTTTAGCAAAAACACAATGGGCAAGAAACTAATCTCAAAATCCATAGAAAACTGAACACTTCAAGATGAAAGAAGTCAATAATCCAAAGTAAGAAAGGACATAAGCAGGCAGTTCCCCAAAGAAAACATCCAAATGGCTAACAAACATAAGAAAAATGTTCACATCATTAGCCGTCTAAACAACAATGAGATATCATCTTGCACATGGACAATGACCAAAACCAAACTCTGTGCCATCAAATTGATAGCAATTCATAGTGTCCCTCTAAGACAGTGTAGAACTGCCACTTTAAGTGACCAAAACTGAAACTCTTTATGGGATTAGGAAGTCCTATCTTTCTTCCTCGGAGCAGTTGGTGCTTTCAAACTGTGGACCTTAAGGTTAGCAGCCCATAATAAGCCTCTGTGATTATCCTGTGTCTTTTTAGGAACAAATAAAATCTTCCCAAATATAAGGAGAGAGAAAAGAGATTCCTCCATTTGGTAGGAGGTTCAGCATGCCTGCAAACAAGGAGAGAAAGAATTGATGCGGGCCATGGTTATGTTTAGAGATAGTTTATTACAGGACTTATCCTCACCTGACGTTATCTGAGTTTGTTTATGCCACTAGCATTTAAACTATAAAAGCAAGGGGTTTTCTGTTTGGGCTAGAACAGTATCTGGCACAGAGTGGGTACTCAATAATTCTCATTCATGAGGCAACTATGACTTGTGCCATTCGATCCAATGATGTCTCAGTGACCACATATGTTTAGATTAAAGATCAAATGCCCCCTCTGTCTAAAAAGCAACATGCCAGCAATCTATGATTTCACTTGTCACAAAAAAAGATTCCACTATATCAAAAAAGTGTGGGTGATGAGGCTGTCTGCTCCCATGATTTACAGTCTCAGAAACCTAAAGGGGCAATTCTATTCTGCTTTAAAGGGTCATTATGAGTCGGGTCATAAGAGTGGCATATTAAAACTCCCCATTATGACATCCCCCTACAGAAGGCTCACAAGGAAAAGACGAGCCAGTCAGGGTGCAGTATAGCACCATTGAAATATGCAACTTTTCTCTAGTTCTTTAATGCTTTCTCCTCCTCTGCACTGTTATGACCCCAATTCTACCTTAAAAATCCAGCTAGACCAGTGCATGTATACGGATACAGATAAGAACTGGAGACACAGGGAATCCAGGACAGATAGAGCCCTCAGGAACAATAATGAGTGGTGTTACCAGGAAGGGACGGGGAAGGTGGGGGAGAAAGAGGGAGCTGATCACTGTGATCTACCTATCACCCCCTCCTAGGAAGACAGACAACAGAAAATGGGCAAAGAGAGACATTGGTCAGTGTGAGACATGAAAACATAATAATAATTGATAAATTATCAAGGGCTCATGAGAGAGGGAAGGTATGGGAAGGAGGGGGAAAATGAGGAGCTGATACCAAGGACTCATATAGAAAGGAAATGTTTTGAAAATGAAGGCAACAAATGTACAAATGTGCTTGACACAATGGATGGATGGATGGGTTGTGATAAGAGTTGTACAAGACCCCAATAACATGATTAAGGAAAAAGTATCCCCCTTATGATTGCAGATTTACCTATTTCTCCTTGTGTTTCTATTTCCAGTGTGTCTGCAAGTATAAACACACTCATGGAAGTCTTATATCACCACTGTGAAAGAGAGGCATGTCTGGAGTAACTCAATTTGAAGCAGACCTCCTATTCCTTCCTCTTACTTTTGAAAATCAGAAAAGGAAAGTAGGAAGGGGAAAAGGAAGCTTTTAAGGCAAGTCAGGCATGAATTTTGAGGCCTGAAAGATTCTACTTGTTAAGAAACAAGAAGTCCTTTTTATTTCATTTTTTCGCTGTTGTTTTAAATAATTTATTGGAATATTTCACAAACCATACACTTTAATCAATCCATCATATTAATATTTGTGTAATCATCAATTTCTGAACATTTTCTTATCTTACTTCTTGATGTTAACTCCCCATTTCCTTCCATCCTCTCCTGCCATGACCCTACACAATTATCAATCCAGTGACTATAAAGCTGCCTTCCCTGGATCCCATACACAGAAACTCAAACAGAACACAGGAAGCAAGTACACAAACAAAAAATCAACAACAACCACTAAGAAAAACATAGAAAACTATTAATCAAAAAGAAAGAAGAAAATATTAAAAATGGAAACAACTTCAGAATGGGTCAAAAGGGAAAGCAAATGATAAGGTATTACATTCAACCTGACTACATCCGCCATAATCAACTTCACATTGCTTTCCTGTCTGATAGCAAGGTATTCACACTGCTCAACTATGGTCAGAGGGAATTCATCAGAGGCTTAATCCACGTGGGGGACCCTGCAAATGAATTTTGTGCTTCCAGGGTCTTCTACAAACTGGGTAAAGAGGTCCTTTTTGGATTCAGATGTCCAATGGAAGAAAGGCCACAGCCAAAGGTGCTAGCTCTTCCTGGTCCTTGAACAGGACAACATTGGGAAAGGGGCAATAAAAAAAGGCCAGATGACTATCACACAAATGACAAGACGTCCTGTGGTCGTCTGGAGTTAAGTAGTACAGGGCTTGCAACTGTGCCCTAAGGGAGTGAAACTGAACATATCTTATCTCATCAGAACCTGGGAAGTGATTCAAAACTACCTTATCAGCGTTCTCTCGGGAAGGTGGGTGAGAAATGGCTTCAAGACAGTGCCTCACAAGCCTCACATGCTCTCCTGTTCCAGGAGGATCATGGGGCATTCCGACAAGTCTTAGATTCAGCTGTGATGTGAACCTTGTCTGCATGACTCCATGCAAGGTTACTAGGGCGCCATAATGCTGAACACAAGAAGCCATACTGTTCAGTTAACTCCAAACTCACTGCTTCAGGATCGATTCCGACTCACGGAACCTCTATAGAACAGGGTTTTTGAGACTAACTTTTTTTTTTTTTTTTTTTAGGCATCACTGCCCTGGTGGTGGGAGTAGGAGGCCCAGCCTTTGCTCCTGGGAGCCGGAATCGAACCTCCATCCTAGTGGGCCGCAGTCCCGCGCACAACCACTACGCCACCGGGGCTCAGCGAGACTAACTTTTAAAAAAACACATTCATTAGCGTAGATATAGTTCACTCGTCATACAATCCAGTAGTTCAAGCAGATTTAAAAGAGATGTACAATCACAACCACAACCCATTGTAGGACCTTCCCTACATAGTGTTAAACTATGTTTCTTGTCCTTTGGGAGTCTCTAAGGTCAGTGAGCTAGTCTAAGAACTTCCATGAAAACTACATATTTAAATTCACACACAGGAAAATATTGCCTTATCATCAGAAGCCTGAACAAAACCAAACCATCCTCCCATAGGACGGCAGAAAGGACACACCCACTCCTAGCCTAAGACTTTCCTGATTCTTCTATCATTCCATTTATCAAACTTGACAGCACACTCTGAGGCCTAGAGACTAGAAGTAGGAATCAGGAAGTGAGACTTGTTTTGTTTTTAGGACTTTGAATTCCAAAGAAGAGAACTGGCATTGCTTCAAATTTCAGATGAAAATTCTTGAGGAACACAGTAACACCACCTTTGAATCTTGTGATTGAACTAAAGGTTCCTGGAAAAAATAGCAAGAACATTATTCAAGGGCAGTGTTAAGAAAGGTTATCCAGCAGATAGAAATAAGGAAGACAACTGCATAACTTTTACCTGACTAAGATTCAGCTGACTCTGTGAGGTAGGGGTAAGGAATGTCCAATGACACAATGGCCTCGAACTTAAGAACAACCGTGAGGGCAGTGTAGGGCAGGCGGGGGTTGTTTTTTGCACATAGCTTCGCTATGGGTTGGAACCAACTCTAGGACACCTACCAACAACAGGGGCCGAAATATTTGCAAAATTAATTTATCAAAAATTGATATATTGAAATGATTTCTTTTTCTGTGGTGTAGGTTATAGTTTTATTGTGCTAGGAGACATTACCAAGGAGTCCTGGTGGTTCAATAGTTCAGTGCTTAGCTTCTAATCTAAAGGTTGATGGCTCAAACCCACCCAGAGCATCCACAGGGGGCAAAGATGAAAATTCTGGAGGCACACAGTAATACAACCTGCTCCCATAATGCAATCTGCTCCCACAAGGACTACAGCCCAGAAAACCCCATGGGGCGGTTCTACTGTGGCATACAGTCACCATGAGTCAGATTCGACTCAATAGCACCCAATGAAACATTACCAGTTTCATATCCATGGCAGCAGTCTCATTTCACCATGCTCTTTTTCCTCCTGCTCTATCAGACCCCGATGCTCCTATTCTGCTTTGAACTAGCTTTGAGGACCCTTCTACTTCATAATGAATTAAATCAAATTTGACTTGGCTCACAGTCAACGTATACGACAATTGTTGTTGTTGCTGTTGTTGCTGGGTGCCAGCAAGTCGATTAAGACCCACGGCAACCCTCTGCACAGCAGAGTGAAACATCGCCTGGTTCTGTGGCATCCTCTGTGCCCATTGTGGCAGCCACTGTGCCAAGCTATCTCACTGAGGTCGTTCCTCTTTTTCACTCCTCTTCCACTTTACCAATCCATTTCGTCAACGATTTTTCTCTTTCTCCTTCTCCAGGGACTGGTCTCTCCTGACAACATGTTCAAAGTGTGTAAGACGAAGTCTTGCTATCCTTGCCTCTAAGGAGTACTCTGGCTACACTTTTTCTGAGGCAGATCTGCCTGTCCTTTTAGCAATTCCTGTTATTTTCACTATTCTTCACCAGCACGACAATTCAAATGTATCTATTCTTCTCTAGTCTTCCTTATTCGCTAATAATGTTCAAATGCATACGATGTGACACCATGGCTTGAGTCAGGCACCCCTTGGTCCTCAAAGTACATCCTTGCCTTTCAATACTTTAAAGAGATCTCAGGAAGCAGCTGTCACTAATGCAACCTGTCTTTTGATCTCCTGACTGCTGCTTCCGTGAACATTGATTGTGGGTCCAACCAAGACAAAATTCTTGACAGCTTCAACCCTTTCTCAATTCATCAGGATGCTGCCTATTGGTCCAGTTGTGAGGATTTTGGATTTTTACACATTGCATCGTATCTCATACTGAAGTCTGCAATCCTTTCATTTTCATCAGCAAGTACTTCAACATCTTCCTCGCTTTCAGTGAGCAGGATGTGTTATCTGCATATTGCAGGTTATTAATAAGTCTTCCTCCAACCCTGATACCACATTCTTCTTCATATAATCCAGTCTTTCTGATGATTTGTTCAGCATCCAGATTAAATAAGCCTGGTGAAAAGATATAGCCCTGACACACACCTTTACCGATTTAAAATCGTGCAGTATTCCCCTGTTCTGTTCACACAACTGCCTCTTGATTCATGTA
Source organism: Nesogale talazaci (assembly GCA_004026705.1). Taxonomy (NCBI): domain Eukaryota; kingdom Metazoa; phylum Chordata; class Mammalia; order Afrosoricida; family Tenrecidae; genus Nesogale; species Nesogale talazaci. The sequence continues at coordinate 67,369 of PVJH01009811.1, read as the reverse complement.
CAAGTTCCTCGTAAGCACAAAGAAGTATTCTACAATTCCCTGACAGTGTACTGCTACAACCATTGGATGGTCTTCAATAAAATCTTATTTGCATGTGATATCAATGATATTGGTCTATAGCTTGAGCATTTTGTTGGGTTACCTTTCTCTGGAATGGGTACAAATACGGGTCTCTTTCAAAAATCAGTTGACCAAGTACCTGTCTTCCAAATTTCCTAGTATAGATGAGTAAATGCTTCCACTGCTCCAGCAACTTGTTGAAAATTCTTAATGAGAATTATAATACTTTGAAATATTTATAAAATTGTATTTTGGTGCTACCCCTTTTCAAGAAAGGAGTCTTATCAAGCAGGATTCACCAGGGTAAATAACGATGAAATAAAGTGTCATTGTTGTTAAAATAAAAAGCTTGAGGGCTGAGCTCCGGTGCCGTAGTGGATGTGCATGGGACTGCAACCCACTGGGTTGACAGTTCAAATCCAGCAGCAGCTCTCCAGGAGCAGGGCTGTGCTTCCTATTCCAACCACCAGAGGGCAGTGATGCCCCCCCACACCCAAAAAAAGAATGTCAACTGCCTCAACAGGAATTATAAGCATCAGGGTTTTTTTTTTTTAGGCATCACTGCCCTCTGGTGGTGGGAGTAGGAGGCCCAGCCTTTGCTCCTGGAGCAGTGGAGTCACTGTTAGGATTAAACCTCCATCCCAGTGGGCCGAAGTCCCGTGCACAACCACTACGCCACTAGGGCTCAGCCCTAAGCATCAGTTTTATAAACAATTTAAGCAGAGAAAATTTTGCAGTCATTTTAGTTTAGAATTGAAGTAGTAGGCACAGATGTAGATTTTAAAGAAGAATCTATGCATTTGAATTATGGTGCTGGAGAGGAATATTGAAAGTACTGTGGACTGATAAAAAGACAAACCAATCTGCCTTGGACGAAGTATGGCCAAAGTACACCTCAGAGGCAAAGATGGTGAGACTTTGTTTTACATACTTTGGACATATTGTCAGGAGAGACAAGTCCCTGAAGAAGAACATCACTCTTGATACCTGATATCACCACCACCACCACCACTCTAGAGTCGGCAAAAAAGAGAATGGCCCTCATTGAGATGGACAGACACCATGGCTGCAGCAATGGACTCAGATGCAGGACCAATTTAAGGATGGCACGGAACTGTGCAACAATCCATCCTGTTATGCAGAGTGTTGCTATGGGTCAGAGCCAACTCCATGGTACCTAACAGCAGCAGCAGCAGCTTATTTCTTTCTCATTCGAGTTCTTCAGAGCTTTGATTAACCACACCAAATTTGGGCCTGGTTGAGTAATTGTTTCCACCAATTGTTAATACGTCAGTAATTAGCATTGTTCTTTGCACATCTGACTTCGGTATCTAATTTTTGGTTGGCTTTCATCAACCTGAACCTGTTGTTTATCTGTTTCCATTCAAACTTTTCCATAGATGTATAATATTGCCAGATAAATGGGGTCGTTTTAGCCTTTTGTTCCTAGGTGACATCATGTATATATTCTAAAGTCAATTAGTGTATGAAAAATGTGCACTACAAACAAAAAAACATAACATTGAGGACAAGAGGATCAAAGCAGAGACTCAATATCCATCTGTACACAATGGGACATCCCCTCACAGAAAAGTCCCAAGGAAAGAATAAGTCAACCAGGATTCAGTATAGCACCAATGAAACACACAATATTTCTCTGGTTTATTGAGGCGTCCTCATCCCCCACTATCATGATCCCAGCCCTGCCTTTCACTTAAGGCTAGACCAGAGCACGTACACTGGTACAGATAAGAGCTCATAACACAGATAATTTAGGTCAGATAAACTCCTCAGGCACAGAAATGGGACCAGTGATGCCAGGAGGGTAGGGAGTAAGTGGAGAAAGGAGGGGAGGGAGGGGGAACCAATCACAATGATCAACATATTACCACCACCATTCCAGGGGAACAAACAACTGAAACTGTGGAGGAAGGGAGACAGTGGTTGGTGTAAGATATGAAAATAATAATTTATAATGTATCAAGGGGTCATAAAGATGAGAGGTGGGGAGGAAGGGAAAAAAGAGGAGCTAATACCAAGGGCTCAAATGAAAAATAAATGTTTTGGAAATGGTGGCAAATCTGTTTGATACAATTGATGCATGGATTGTTATAAGAGCGGTAAGATCCCCCAGTAAAATGATCTAAAAAAAAACAAAAGAAAGAAAATATGCACTATCTGCAAACTTGGAAGCCCAAATGGCATAATAGTTACACAACAGGATGCTAATGAACAGGTCAGCAGCTCCAAACCTCCAGCGTCTCTGAGGGAGAAAGATGTGACTTTCTACTCCCGTTAAGAGTTATACACAGGAATAGTTCCACCTTGCCCTATAGGGTCGCTAGAAGTGGCCATAGACTTGATGGCAGTGAGTAATATGGAAATTTAGATTCTGAAATTAAAGATATAATATACCAATGTGGCTGTGATAGACACTCTATAGGACAGCTAATGAAGTATAAATTTACGGTCCTTCCTTTGAACGATCCTGTACAAGCTCCAGGAGGGGTCTTCAAATTTTGAGTTCATCTTTTTTGTTGTTGTTGTTGTTTTAGGCATCACTGCCCTCTGGTGGTGGGAGTAGGAGGCCCAGCTTTTGCTCTTGTGAGCTGGAATTGAACCTCCATCCCAGTGGGCCGCAGTCCCGCGCACAACCACTACGCCACTACGCTCAACCCGAGTTCATCTTGTATAAACTTCAATTCCGGATCTTTCCTTTGTCTAAGAGTGAACTATTGTTTACATGATCCCATTCTTGGTACCATGCAAATTTTTGAATGCATAAAATAAGTGCAGAGGAGACATTTCTTCCCCAGTTCACTTTCCTATCCTGCTCTAAGAGTGTTCTATGAAACTAGCTGCTTGTGGTAGGAGATGATGAGGTAAGAACTGCACAAAGCAACACTGCAGTTATAAAGGAAGATTTTTGTTCAGAATAGGCCTTGACTTTTGTCCACTTTTATGAGAAACTAGAGTGGCAGTTGAAAGGCATGGAGAGTAGGGAAGAGACTCTAATTTTCTAAATTCCAGGGACAATCTGTATGCCATGCAAAGAGCTTAAGAAGCTAGACTACATGAAGAACTTGACATCACGCTTGGAAGGCTTATAACACCCTTCAATATTCATATGATACAACTCAGTTTGCTGAAAACAAGAAGGGCTTGCTGAGAAAGTTCAAAGACTTTTCAGTATATATTCAAAATCAATGATATCCCAATATAAAGAAAACAAAAATCCTCACAAATGGGCCAATAAGCAGAATCATTATAAATTGAGAAAAGATTGAATTGTCAACAATTTCATTTTATGTGAATTCACAAACAATGTCCGTGGAAGCAGCAGTCAAGAACTCAGTGTACTCCATTGACAAGTCCACTGCAAAAACAATCACAAACAAATAATAAACACTCTAAAATTTTGAAAGGAAAGAAATGATTTGTTGATTAAGGTGATTAAGGTTGCTGACTCAAGCCATGTGTTTTTAATAGCTTCAAAGGCATGTAAAAGCTACAAAATGAACAAGAAAGACCAGAGAAAAGGAAGACCAGAGATGGACTGACACAGTGACTGCAACAAGGTGCTCAAATATAAAAAAGTGTGAGGATAGGACAGAAGCAGGCAATGGTGCATTCTGTTGCACACAGGATCACCAGGAGTTGAAATTGACTTACTAGCAACTAACAACTAAAGGAGCCTCGGCAGAGTTGTGGATTACATGTTAGGCCACGAACCGAAAACTCAGCAGTCTGAAACTACCGGCCACTCTTCAAGAGAAAGATGAAGCTTCCTACTCTGTTAGAGTCACAGTCTCATAAGCCTACAGCGGCCATTCTGTACTGTCTGATAGGGTCACCATGAGTTAGAATAGACTAGAAAACAATAGCTAACAGCAACAGAAGCTGTCTCATACTGACCATCAATGTGATGCTATTGTTTCTTTTGTATTATTTAGAATATTTAATATATATCCTTTTACTAAAACTTCTCCTTGGGTCATCTACTATCTTGCTTAAATGTTTCTTCCCCATGGTTTTGGAAAGGGTTTCAAAATATAGGTAGTTTCCATCTTACAATGTATTTGAGTTATGATGAACTATACTTATGACCTTCAGTTGTTTGATTGATCTTTGTTCATCATATCATTAATAATAGGTACTATATATAATGTTGTGCCACATCATTTATAAATGCGATCATCCTCAGATGTTGACTTACAGATGTTAAACTTTTATTTACTGTTGAAAACACTGACATCAGCATCTGGTGTGCAAAAAAATTGGGAGTATTAATGGATAGAAAGTTGGACAATGTACAACTCTAACAAGATATTTTAATTGGACTGCATATAACAGGCATTCTAAATTCAACTTCATTGTTGTGACACGACGTGGACTTCTTGGCAGACCAGGACTATAGCATTATCTTTTTTTTTTTTGAGTTTTTTTTCGGGGGGCATCACTGCTCTCCGGTGGTGGGAGTAGGAGGCCCAGCCCCACTGCTGGAATTGAACCTCCGTTCCAGCGGGCCGCAGTCCCACGCACAACCACTACGCCACCGGGGCTCAGCCCCATATAGCATTATCTTAATGAGACTTTCTAGCATAAGAAGCATCAGTTATTCATTTGAAGCTGAGTTGTTCAAGTTTCTCTAACTGTAACACTTGCACTCCTTGTAGCCCCCCAAATATATCTAGCAAAACAGTCAAGATATTGAAAGTTGTCATCCAAATTAGAATATGAGAAAGGCTCTAGATACGAGTATAAAAATTTAAGTCTGGTAATGCATAGAAAATCATTGAAATAATATGCGAAAAAGGACTATCTTGTTTGACCATTCTGACAATCCTTAAGGATAAAAACAGGATCTTGAAGGCAGTTGAAGAAGCCAATGGCACAACATCAACAATTCCAACAAAGAAGTAGCAAAGGCCAATTGATGAGATGGAGAAGCTGTTGATGATTTGAATAGAAGAACAAATCTAGAAGATGCTTCCTATGGATTGCTTAAAATTAAATTGGAAGCACCAATCCCTTAAAAAAATCTGAAGGAACAGCAAGAAAAAACTACAACACATATTTTAATGCTAGAAAGGGCTAGTTACATTGCTTCAAATATAGATTTGGCTTATAGAACTTACATACAATTGGAGAAGCAAGAAACCCCAATTTTTAAAAACATTTTATTAGTTCTTCCACATATCATATAATTCAATGATTCCATCAAGAAGAGTTGTACAATTATAACCACATTCAATTTTAGAACACTTTTCCTTATACTCATTGTTATTCATGTAATTTTTTCTAATTATGCAAAAATATACACAACAAACAAAACATTTTTTAATTCAACAATGCCTACATCTATACTTCAGAGTTATTGATCACACTGTTAGTGTTGTACAATCATTAGTGATATCCTTTTCCAAATGACTCCACAACCGTTAACATAAACTCAGTGCCCCCTAAGCAACAACTTTTTTCCTTCACCTATCTTCTCTTTCTTTTTTTCAGTCATTTTCTTGATGCAGTATTCACATATCACACACTTCTATGGTTAAATCGCTTTTTAAAAGAGTTATACATACATCATCACTATCAGTTCTAGTGCTACCCCCAACATTCATTGTTTGCTCCCCAAATCCCCTCACTCTCCTTACCTCCCACAGTCCCTCCACATTCCCAAAAGAACAACGCATCAGTTATTGTCTCTATGCGTCTACTCCTTCTGTGGGATTCACCAATAATGAAGATGTTGGACAAATTCACAGATGAGCTGGATAAGAAAATATAAGATTAAGAAGCTCTACCAGAGCAGATTTTTTTTTTAGGCATCACTGCCCTCAGGTGGTGGGAGTAGGAGGCCCAGCCTTTGCTCCTGGGAGCCGGAATCGAACCTCCATCCCAGTGGGCCGCAGTCCCGCGCACAACCACTACGCCACCGGGGCTCAGCCCAGAGCAGATTTTTAATATGGACAAAACAGGCTTGTTTTGGAGAAGGGTGCCACAGGGGACCTATATTCACAAAGAGTCAAAGCTGATAACACATTTCAAGGAATTTAAAGACAGAGTCATGCTATTGATTAGAGGAAATGCTGCTGGTTTTAAACTAAAACCTTGTTTATCATTCTGAAAATCCTTGAGCTTTCAAAAACATATTAAAAAAAATAAGCTGCTAGTCGACGACAGGAATAACTGCAATGCTTGAATGCTGGTTGTGTTATTTGAAGACTGTGTTTTAAATTGTTTCATCACCTTGGCAAGATAGGAAGTAAGCAAAAATGCTACAAAGTTCCTCTAAAACAAAGAAATCAGAGACCAAATGGAACAGATACAAATGATGACACGAGAACCCAGAGTTTCAGAGGAAATGTTAGATAAGTGGGCTCAATATCAACTAGGAAAAGAGGCTGAACAAAAGCCACAAAAGATGAGACAGATGGGTGGATTACCAGTTACCTAACTAAACGTGATAAAAATACACTACCAAACATAGTGAAAAGCACACAAACTATAGAAGACACTAAGCAATACACTAGTAAATTTCACTAAAAGAGTCCAAAGAGAAGCCACAGGTTAAGGGGGGGCAGGGATTGGCAACGACACATGTGACGGGGAAATCTCAAAAGTGTAAAGAAAACTTCAATACCTCACCAAGAAAAATACATATAATCCAATTAAAAATGAGTAGAGCACAGGAAAAGACAGACAAGAGAATAACAGTGATCTAAAATTGTTGGCGAGGAGGGTGTAAGAGGCCTGATAATGGGTAATGATCAAGAGACTTGATTAAGGGTAATGTAACTGAGAGGAAATCCTGAAACCCAAATGAAGGTTGAGCATGATAATGGGACAAGAGGAAAGTAAAAGAAAATAGAAGAGAGAAATAGGGAAAGGTCATTTATAGAGATCTAAATACAGGTATGTACATATGTAAATATATTTATATGATGACAGGAAAAAGATCTATGCACATATATAGGTTTAGTATTAAGGTAGCATATGGCCTCCATTCAAGTACTTCCTCAATGCAAGAACATTTTGTTCTATTAAACTGGTATTCCATGATGCTCACCTTCCCAACACAATCACTGAAGACAAATGTGTGCATAAGCAAATGTGGGGAAGCAAGCTGATGGTGCCAGGCTATCAAAAGATAGTCTGGGGTCTTAAAGGTTCAGTGTAAACAAGTGGCCATCTAGCTGAGAAGCAAAAAAGTCCACATGGAAGAAGCATGGTCTGCATGACCACGAGGTATTGAAGGAGTCAGGGATCAGGTATCAAGGATCAAAAAAAATCATATCATTGTGAATGATGGGGAGTGCAGATTGGGATCCCAAAGCCCAACTGTAAGCAACTGAACATTCCCTTACAAATCTGTAGGCAATTGAACATTCCCTTACAGAAGGGTAGCAGGAAGGAGACAAGGCAGTCAGGGTACAGTGTAGTAACAATGAAATATACAACTTTCCTCTAGTTCTTAAATGTTCACACACACACACACACACACAAAATATCATGATCCCAATTCTACCTTACAAATCTGGATATATCAGAGGATGTCCACTGGTACAGATAGGAACTAGAAACACAGGGAATCCAGGACAGATGAATCTTTCAGGGCCAGAGGTGAGAGTGGCAATACCAGGAGGGCGGAGGAAAGGTGGGGTAGAAAGAGGGAACTGGCCGAGCCCCGGTGGCGTAGTGGTTGTGCGCGGCACTGCGGCCCACTGGGATGGAGGTTCAATTCTGGCTCCCAGGAGCAAAGGCTGGGCCTCCTACTCCCACCACCTGAGGGCAGTGATGCCTAAAAAAAAAAAGTTTGCCAGCACCTGGACTAGACGGTTGTGGTGAGGTGCCATAGAAATGGTTGAGACTCGGAGGGGCCCTATGTACCATAGAATGCAAGCCTGCCCAGTCCTGCCCCGTTCTCACAACCGTTCTCACAACTGTTGTTGCAGTCATTCGAGAGGAGACCAGTGCTAACTTAGATGAAAAGGAAGGCAATATATAATATAAAGCAGGTAGGCAAAAAATAATGGAGTTAGAGGAAGGCATGTAGAGGTTTCAAGAGTTAAAGACACAAGCTGCTCCATGGGGGGAAAATGAGATTTTTTTTTTACTCCTGTAAAGATCCACAGACTCAGAGAGCCACAGGGGCAGTTCTATTTTCATATAGGGTTGCTCGGTTGAAATGAACTCCATAGCAGTGTGTTTGAGTTTGGATCACTGATGTGAAACTTTAATCGATTTTTGAAGAAGGAAAATTGATATATCCAGATTTAATGGATTTGGAAAAAGAAAGGAATACTGAAGAAGAAAGAAATTATGACAAAGAGGAAGAAGAGAAATTGCCGAAAAATTTTTACAATGAAATCATTAGCTGTAGTTTTTTTCTAAATTAAATCTGGGGTTTCATTTGCTTGACAACTTGAATCACTGTTGGAGATAAGCTTTGTTTTAGGTTTGAATTTCTCATTGATGGCTATTTCATAGCAATGAGATTTTAGGAATTGATTTTCTAAAAGTGGTTGTCTTATGTTGTTTATCCTTAAGAGAAATAGCATCCTTGTAAGAAAGAACTCCCAGTGGTAACAGAAGGTCGAAATAGATACTTTGTTATTTCAGATATCCGGAAAGAGGAACATTAGGGCAGGAAGGAATAGAGAACAATGAAAGGCTCTGGGTTTTTCTAGTCCAGGTCCCATCTCTCTTCCATTAGTCCTCTCTAGTCTTCGGCTCCCTCCACCACACTATGTGATGGTCACAGCTATAACATTTTGTACATATGGAATATCTAATGTGGGTTTTAAGGAAGGCTGAAGAAGAATCTGAAGCATTTGAGTCATGGTACTGATGAATGATTGTGAAAATATCACAGATTGCCCTAAGAACAAACTAACCAAGACTTCATTTCTCCTACTTTGGACGGATCACGAGAAGAGACCCGACCCTCAGAAGAGACATCATGCTTGGTAAAGCAGCGGGGTAGTGGAAAAGAGGAAGACTTTAAACAAAATAAATTGACACAGTGGCTGTAACAATGAGCTCAAACAAGTGGTGGGATTCAGGTAATTTAATAAAAGGTTTGCTGTCCCAATGATTATTTTAAGGATTAAATATATATGTATTTATATACACCAAAATGTACTTTCTTATTTCATACAGTTAATGGCTAAATATGAGTGATAAAAGAAGTACACAAAACTGGATTATAAGAAAGAATTTTTAGGGGCTGAGCCCCGGTGGCATAAGTGGTTGAAATGGGGACTATGGCCCGCGGGCTTGGCAGTTCAAATCCAGCGGCGGCTCTCAGGAGCAGCACTGGGTAGCGCCCACGACCACCAAAGGCAGTGATGCCTCCCCCCAAAAAAATTTTTAAGAATTTTTAAATACTAAGGAAAATATTAAATAATACCTTAAAATATTCCTATATTACTTCTTGATTGGCATCCTCACTTATATTGGTCTCGCTTTTATCAAAGCATCATGATCATCTGTGTGATTTATCTTTAGCCATCTTTTCACTGCAAGAGTAGGATCCCATGCCCTTAGAGGTAGACCAAATAGACAACTGTAATTGGGTTTGATATACTAGAAATAGGCAAGTTCTCTCTGAACATATATTCATCTTTGAAAAGTCCCTTTCTGATTTAGCTGAACTTATAGAAATTGTTCTGACAATTTTAGTTCTTTGAACACTTTCAGGAATTATATAATTAATTCATTATACCTTGTGGAAATTTGGGACATAGCATAAAGATAAAATGAATAACAGCATGTCATCCTCTGATTGTTTGGCATGCTTTCTCTTTATGTTCTATGCTTGTTTATTAACAAATGCAAGGAAATAAAAAGCAGTATTTATATGCTTGATCAAATGATTTGTGGAATGTTATAAGAGCCCCCAATAAAATTATCAAAAATGTAGCATTTAATCAAAAGTATAATGAATTTTAAGAAAAGAATAAATACATATTACAAGCATAGTTCCACCTAATTTTGTATGCCTATGGACAGAAGGAACATTACTATAGACTCTTAGAATATGCTGCTGTGCCGGTGAATGTTTTTTTAAAGAAAGAATAAGGAATGTAAATTTGTTATTTTCACATTAAGCAGCTTGCAGTGACCACCTTAGAAAGAACCCTGATTATAAGTGTCATGTTAACAAGTGGTTCACTGAGCTCAACAAAAAAATATGTACTGGTTCTGCTGAATCAATGTGAATCAGCTGAATTCCACCACTGACTCCAATGTAACAATTATGAGGGTGGTGCAGACCTGGCAGTGTCTCGCTTTGTCGTACAGAGGGTCGCCGAGAGTTGGAACCAACTCAATGGCCCCTAACAACAACAATGAAGGTTTAGTCAAAAGAAAATCGTTAATGTAAAACATCTCATCTGCTGAAGAAAAGCACGCATTGGGCAAAAACCATATTGCCTAAGATCTGGAACTTGCATTTGTAGCAATTTCTAATACCTAAACACATGAACCCTTCTTCCTGATTGTGCAATAAAAGGCAGGAAGTGAAAAGGGGAACGTCCCGAAGCTCAAGTTAAGTTAGAGTCTCACCTAGGAAACACAATAGCTGTGAATAACTGTGGAAAAGTACAAAGATAACCAAATTTGAATCTGAATTCATCTGCACATGATGTGTCATTAAGATGAAAATTAAACCAACAACTTGCCTTTTCAGTTATATAAGCATAGGCATTGTAGTAAAATTTGACCCCAAAATAACAAATGCTAATACTTGGTGGTTGGTTTTGGAGTGTGCTTTTTAGTATTTCCAATAAACCCCTATGAACTTTGAAAGGATCTGTTGAGGTTTGTGTACATAAAAAACTATTGCTACTAAGATTCTGGTTCATACACACACGGTGTATTCCCCAAGAAGCATGTTTAAATGTGTTTCTGGGGTCAGTGGGTGGCTGCAGACAAGCTCTCACAATGATTCACTCATTTGGGTTTCATTAGGGCGCTTTAAAAAAAGGCCAACGGTAAACAGTAGCTTCTGAGGCCAGTTAAATTCAAGGCAGAGAGGTCAGTTCAGGTTACCGCAATTGTTTTTTGGGATTCTATTGGGGTTATCTTGACAGATTTTCTTGAAGAAGGCAGGATAATCATGGGGTTTCTTAGGAAGAAATTTTAAGAAAATTGAAAACTGCACTGGTGAGGAAAAAGTAGACTTTTTCCTAGAGGAAAGTGCCAAGGACTCCCCTCCACCCTTCGCCCCAATGATGGGTAGTGAGTGCTGCCTTGTGAAAATTTCATTGGGAAATCTTACCCTATTCATTCCACAGTCCAGGTCTTGCCCCTTCAGACTTCCCTTTTCCCCTTAAAGTCAATAAACATTAAAAAGTAGCCCGAGCTGAGCCCCAGTGGTCTAAGTGGTTGAGTGCAGGGCTAAGGCTCTCAGGAGCAGCGCTGGCTAGCTCCCACGACCACCAGAGGGCAGTGATGCCCCCCCAAGAAACAAGCAAAAATAGCCCGATTTGAGTCCCTTGAAGATTCCAAAACTGGAGTTTTGACATGTTGTAAATTTAAGAGCACAGAATTCTTTACGAAAGATTAGGGAGATGGAGACACCTTTTTCAGAAGTATATAGATTCTAGAGGGAGGATATGTTGAGCTTCACATTTTTATGTTTTTGTTTTTATGTTTATGTTTTTGTATAGTAAAGATCTATATTATTTTATAGCACTACTTTTTAATTTACCCTCTTCTGGCAAGGCTTATACCCTCAACTAGGCTACGATTCTATGAAGATAATGCCTATGCCATCACTCCACCATTACCACCCCACCCACTCAACTATACACATAATTTTGGTCATTCTCCTTGAGAAGAGAGAAAAGATTATAATGCTTCCTTCACTAGCATGCATGCATTCACTAGACAGACATGTTTACTGAGTTATCTAGTATGGATTTAGGCCAGACTGAAGAAATTCAAAGATGAATAAGACATGCCCTTTGATTTCAAGAAATTCAGTTTGATAGGGAGACAATATACATGCAAATTTTGCTCAGAACATATACAATTTTAGAGAGGTGGCTGTAAGAACTAAGGGGTCAGGAGACGGAGAGGTTGGTAGGGAGAAGTTGGTAGGGAAGTTTTCTGAGAGAATGACCCTACTTAGGTGCTGTAGAGTCCGGGTTGGAAGGTAGGGAGTGGGAAGGATGAAGTTCAGCATTCTGGACTGGTCTGGCCAATGTCAAGAGGTAAAAAAAAAAATGTATGGCTTTTAAGTCAATTATGGATGGCAAGGCATGTTTCTGCCTGGAGAGAACAAAGGAGAAAATATTAAGAATCTCACGGCCCCTCCTGCAGGAATTCCCCTTCTCACTACTTGCTTCATAAAACTCAAAAGTCTAAAGCAGAGTGTTGTTTAGGCCTTTGAGTTGCTAACTGCAAGGTCAGCAGTTCCAAACCAGCAGCCCCTCTGCGGGACAGAGTTGGGGCTCCTTACTCCCTTCAAGAGTTAACCGTCTGTCTGGGGTCGCAGGGGCAGTTCTAGTGTCCTTTAGGGTCTCCTTGACAGTGAGTGAAAAGGGTCCACTAGGGCTCCCAGTCAGAATGAATGGGCAGTTCCCGCGCCCCGCCCCCCGCCAGTCCGGAGCTGCAGGGGAGGGAGGGGGGGCGTTGGCGTGAGCGCGCCCCGCCCCCGCAGGGGTCGGCGGCAGAGCGGCTCAAAGATTTGCGCGTGCGTACGTCAGCCTCGCTTCCGAGGCAGGCGCACTGCTGCTCCTGGGGCATTGGTTGCCTCACAAGAGCTAAGCGACCATTGGCTGCGGCGCGTCGTCAGGGCGATTGAAGGGAAAAAAATAGAAGGGCTGCTGGGTCTGGCGGGCGAAGGAGGTTGCTGAGGGCTGGGCGGGTCCGTGGCTCTGTGGGGCGGTGTCCGGAGAGCAGCGGGGCCCAGCGGCCCGGGGTTCGCGTGACACTCCCGGACGTGTCGGAACTGCTGAGCAGGCGAGGAGTGGCGGCCTGCGAGACTTGAGCCGGGACCATGGGCTGTTTCTTTTCCAAGAGGAGGAAGGTTGAGAAGGAGTCGCGGCCCGAGGGTGAGGAGGAGCGACCCAAACAGTACAGCTGGGACCAGCGCGAGAAGGTGAGGAAGTCTTCGCCAGGCCCCGCCCTCCGCGCTCCCTCTCACCAGCGGACACTTGCCCTCTGCGAGGGCGGCGGGGCGCGCGCGCGCGTGCGTTGAGATCGCGGTGTCTGCTGCGTGCGTGTGTGTGTGTGTGTGTGTGTGTGTTGAGATCGGGGTGCCTTACTTTTGGAGGGTGCGTGAGATGGAGCAATAAAGAGGGCGCTCGATGGCTTTGGGCTAACGTGTTGTCTGCTCGGTGGGTGGACCCCGAGGCGAGGCGCGGCCCCGGGCTCTAGGAAGCTGACCTCAGGAAGAAAGGAGAGCGGCGAGTGGCCCCAGTCGCCTTCCAGACGCCGCCGGGAAGCCGAGTTTTGCCGGGTCGTCGAGTTACACGGGGCCTGATTCTCATCTCTTGGTTCGGGTTCCCCGACTCTCTCCTCTCCCTCGCTCTGGTCCCCGCTGCCCCGTTGCCGACTGAGTGGACGATGGGATGTACATATAGCGTGGCTTGGCCTCTTCTTCCAGTTATCTGAAAACAAAACAAATAAAGTTACTGCCATCGAGTTGATGCCAACTATAGCCATCGAAGTAGAATGAAAATCCAGCCCGTCTTGAAGTGTGTGTTAAACTGTAACGGGAAAATAGCCAGCATAAACCAGACGGTAGTTGACTATTGCTTTAACATGAGTGAAGAGTCGTGGTGACATAGCTACCAGCTGAGCCGCTAACTGCAAGGCTAGCTGTTCAAAACCCCCAGCTGCTCCACAGGAGCAAGATGAGGCATTCCCTGTTGCTGAAGAGTTGAGTTCCGAAAACCCAGATGGGCCATTCCACCCTGCCCTATAGAATCGCTATGAGTCGGATGAGTGTGAGGAAGTTTTACATAAACGAAGACACCCTTTATTTGGACTTTTATGTATCTAGGTAGAACCCTGAGAGCTTTGCCCATGCCCACTAGTTCCTACATAAAACACGTAGTCATACATTTCACAATGTTTCTGCTTTCTACATAGTTCTTCATTTGTACTTAGTAAAATACTTTGACTTTTTTTCTCCCTCACAAAATGAGAGATTTTTTACAATAATGAAATAATGAGTTTTGTGAACAGGTCATTAATACAGCAGTTGATAGAAGACATCTTAATTCAAGTATACTTTGGAATAGATGTATGATTAACCTTTTTGGTACCCTAAATATCTCCATATGATTTTCAGGTCCCAGAAACATTTATTCAATTAAAGGTAGTTTTCCAAGTGTCATATGGGAGAAATTGTGAGATTTTCTTTTCTAAAATTTAGTACCTTTCTTTAATCAAATTGCATTTTTAGGCTGAGCCCCGGTGGCGTAGTGGTTGTGCGCGGGACTGCGGCCACTGGGACGGAGGTTCAATTCCAGCAGTGGGGTTGGGCCTCCTACTCCCACCACCGGAGAGCAGTGATGCCTCAAAAAAAATTGCATTTTTATCCAAACTTAACCAATCCTGATAGCTGCATTTGATAATGTGGGTACCTAGTGTACCTTATGTCATATAAAAAGATCACACCTATCATTTGAAATCATTTGATGGATAGTTTTTTCAAAGATTTTTGTTTTCATTTTTATCACATTACTATTTTTAGCAATGTGCTGAAAGCATGAAGTGTCTACCATAGACAGAGTTTTTTATTTAAATGTCTTAGTTTTTTGTTTTGAAACACTAGGCTCAAAATAGATTAAAGTGCTTTTTTTATTTTCAGTAATCTTGGTTGTTCTCTGACTCGTTAATTCATAAGAATTGATTGACGGTTTACCTTTACTAATATAACGTTTTGACTTAATTGAAATCTCTCATGTTAGCTCCCCTCTCCTTTTAGAGAAACGGGTGGGCTCTGTGATTTTCTTTTCTTCTTTGACTAAGTAAACACATTGAAAAATCGAATAGTGGATACCAGAATCTCAGCTTTTTTCCACAGAATGAACATTTAAGTAAACTTTTCAATTATGAATATTGTTTTGCACTTACAGAGAACATTTTTCTCAGGGGAATACCACTAGGACCACAGTTACAGAGATGTAAGACATGTTGCTTGATATATAAAATAAGCTCATGATTCTGGGTATATGTGCAGCAAAGTTAAAATCTTTTTTGTTTGTTTGTTTGGTTTTTTGGGGCATCACTGCCCTCTGGTGGTGGGAGTAGGAGGCCCAGCCTTTGCTCCTGTGGAGCCGCTGCTGCAATTGAACCTCCATCCCAGTGGGCCGCAGTCCTGTGCACAACCACTACGCCACCGGGGCTCAGCCCGAAAGTTAAAATCTTTTAACAGAAATATGGAATGCTTCATGAATTTGCTGTTCTCCTTGAGCAGGTGACATGCAATTTTAGAAAATTTTTATCAATTTGAACTATTAGAATTTTTTAACTAAATGAGCATTCTAGTCTGAAAGCATTTCAGGTTCTGTCCAACAACTGCTACATGTATAAATTCAGTGGCAGTCTTCAAGTTGTGTAGCCATTCTTGCTATACCTTTCTAAATTCTCCTACCAGAAGTCATATAAATTCCCTGGCCCCTAAGCAAAAACTCCCATTAAATCAATCCACGTTTAAAACTCTTTGGACTATTAGACAAAAGGAATTGCTAACTTAGATTTTGAGGCAGTTGAGTTAACCACATTTCCCACCATTTCTCTCCTGGAATTACTAGGGATTCACCATGTACCGTCAGCTTGCCATCGAGTCAATTCTGACTCCTGCTGACCCTCTGTGTGCAGAGTAGGCCTGCTCCATAACATCAACAAGGCTCTGACCTTTCTGATGGAGATTTCTAGGCCTGCCTTCAGAGGTGCCTCTGGGTGGGCTTGAATTGCCGCCCTTCCAGCTAATAGTTGAGCACTACTCAAGAACTCCTATGGAGTTTAAGATACTCTGCTACATTTTGATTGAAAATAATTTTCTAGTTACTTATCATACAGGAAGAGCCCTTCTGGGGTAGTGGCTACTCATTGGGCTGTTATATGCAAGGTCAGCAGTCTGAAACCACCAGTCGTTGCACAGAGGAAAGATGGGCCTTGGAAACTCAACGTGGGCAGTTCTGTCCTGTCCTATGGGGTCACTCTGAGCCAGCATCGCTTCCGTGTCAGGGAGTTTGGCTTTTGGGGTATCACCAAGAGGCCAGTTCAGACTAGTGTCCAAATGCTTTGTATTAGGCCAGTGGGTGGTGGTGGTCGTTTCTGATTTAGCATTGCCATGCTTTCTCATAGAAGATTTTATGTACCTTAAAAAAGAGTAGGCTATACATCTAGCCTGTAGAACATAAATGAGTATGTTCCACATATATTAACTGAAATAGTTTGTGTTGAAATGTAGTCGCAAAATATATACAGATTTAAAGTTAGTTCAATTCCCATTCAATTTCCAAGCTTTTGGTATAAAAACAAGATTCATTGCCTGAAAATTCTCCGTGAAACTTGAACAAGTAGTGTTTAAACTTTTCCTTAGGTTGTGTAATCAGTGTATCTTCACTGAGGGGTGCCCCCTGGGTTTTGGGTTTCAAGTTGTGTAATTGGGTCAGTCTTAGGGGACTGAAGTTAGGAGAAGCAGTCTCAATTAGAAAGATTGTTTGGCTATTAAGTGTTGCCATGGCAACTGACATACTATAATCAGCTGTATCAAACTCAATTTCTGTTGCTGTTAACTTTGAAAAACAAAATAAGCATACTATAAAATGACGAAGCTGAAATGATGAGCAATACTTTTGGATTGCAAGATCTGTGCTTAAATCAGTTGGAAAGAGATTATATATATACACACACACACATATATATGTATGTATGTATATATATATAAAGTGTTTCGGCTGTTAGGGCTTTTTTTGCATGAAACCATAAGTGGATGGTTTTTTGCATTAAACCAGAAACATGAGTAGACTTGGGATCTGTCCACTATGTGTTAATAAGTATGCTGCGTCCTACAGCTAGGTAAATTGTTCACTATATATGGATATAACACAGAGAAAAACTCAAAATTCTAAGAATTATCCCAGCTCTCCGTGAACTTGCTGGCATTTTGTAATTAAAATACACAAAGTATTTAAATATAAACGAGATAAGAATAAGTGCTACAGAAAAGCAATTTTATTTCCTTATTATTCATACCAATACTTCTTCCTCGTAGATGATAGATATTAGGGCTAATTTGCTTAACAATGTATAGACAACAAATTTTAACATCTTTTATGTTTGTCTTATATTTGATAGAAATAATGCTAAGCAAAGGGCCTTATAACAGAAATGCAAATAACTGGATTTTGTTCAGTCTGTCATGTAACTTTGGGTAAAACAGCCAATGTTTCCAGTTTTGGTTCCCTGGCTATAAAATAGGACATTGTGAAAGAGTTTTCTACCTATACTATTTAATAATGTAACGACTTGCCCTAAAGAATAAGAGTTAGACAATACAAAGAAAGGTTGAAAAGTAGAAATCATAGAAACCTTTAATAAACAAAAACGTCAAAATGTGAAGCCTTTGTTTCTCAACATATCCTCTATGTAGGCATACACACTTTTGGAGGTGGTGTTTCCAAGAAGTCTTCTGTACTATTTGATTAATACCACCTCAAAACTGCTGTTGGATGGGGTGCCACACCTGGGCCCCAAAGTCTGCTTTTGATCTTCCTCAGGGACTTCATTGCTTTGTTCTCCTTATTACTCTGTTGCACGTCCTTAGTGTTTTGCCCTGGTGTGGTGGGATGAGATCGGCAACAATTCTCACGTGTTGTCTCCAGTGTTGTCCCCTGTAGCACTATGGGTCAGTGGTTGACATCATGTCTCGTGGTGGGGCCGACCCTATGGTCCGCTCTGAATTGGCTGCTCTTCACAGGAATAGCGTCCTCTGGGCTTGGTAGACCAGGATATATTCCATTCTCTCTTCTCTCTTCATTTGCTCCTGTGTGCTCTGATCAGACTTGACCAGAAAACACTCATAAAGCTCAACAAACAGACCCAGAACTATTTATAGATTTTTATTTGTGTTGTTGGGTTTTTTGTTGTTGTTGTTTTCTTTTTTGCTTTGTTTTGGTTTTGTGCTTATTACTGTTTTTGCATGTCTATCTAGATATGATAGGTGGAATAAACAATCCAGAGGAAAAAATAATGAGACCAACTGTTCCAAGAGCACAAAGGAGAGGGGAAAACGGGAAGAAAAGGGGGGGGTGCCAGCAAAATCAGGAGTAAGGGAACAAGTGATCTAAAATCGATGAGAAGGGCATTGAATGCCTGGTGAGGCTTGATCAAGTGCAATGTAACTGAAAATGGAATAAGAGGAAAGTGAAATGAAATAGAGGAAAGAACTAGGAGGCAACGGATATTTATAATGGTCTAAATACAGGCATGTACATATGTCAATATATTTATACATAACAATGGGAAAATAGATCTATGTTCATATATTTATATGTTAAGTATGAAGGTAGGTAGGAGACTGACATTGGGCCTCTACTCAAGTCCTCCCACAACACAAGGTGATGCTCACCTTCCTGACACAATCGCTAAAGACAATGTGTGTATAAGTAAATGTGGTGAAGAAAGCTGATAGTGCCCAACTATCAAAAGATATAGTCTGGGGTCTTAAAGACTTGAATATAAACAAGTAGCCATATAGCTGGGAAGCAACAAAGTCCACATGTAACAAGCACACCAGTCTGTGTGCTCATGAGGTGCTGATAGGATCAGGTATCAGGCATCAAAAAACAAAAAATCATATCATTGTGAATGAGGGGAAGTGTGGAGTGGAGACCTAAAGACCACCTGTAGGCAACTGGACAGCCCCTTACAAAAAGGTCACAAGGAAGAGATGAGCCAGTCAGAGTGGTTTGGTACCAATGAAACAACTTTCTCTAGTTCTTTCATGCTTCCCACCCCTCTTTGCTACCCCCCCACTATTATGATCCCAATTTTACCTTACAAATCTGGCTAGACCAGAGGATGTGCACTGGTACAGATAAGAACAGGAATCACGGGGAATCCAGGACAGATGAACGTTGGAGATGGACAACAGAAAAGTGGGTGAAGTGTAAGACATGACAAAATAATAATAATTTATAAATTATCAAGGGTTCATGAGGGAAAATGAGGAGTTAATACCAAGGGCTCAAGCAGAAAGGAAATGTTTTGAGAATGATGATGACAACAAATGTACAAATGTGCTTGACACAATACATGTTTGTATGGATTGTGATAAGAGTTGTATGAGCCCCCAATAAAATGATTGAAAAAAACAAAACACTCAACTCGTAAGCAAAAGATCAACCTCCCCTACCTTAGCCCCAGCTACTTTGTGTATGTGGAGAAAGATGTGTCAGTCAGCTTCTGTAAAGATTTACAGCTTTGAAAACCCTATAGGACAGTTCTACTTTGTCCTATAGGGTCAGTTGGCATCAACTCAGTGTCAGTGGGTTTGATTTTTCTGCTTTACTTAATACTTTCATCTTTCTACTCATACTATTGTTTGTATATTCTTTCTTAATCATTCTTGCTAGAAGGTTTTTAGAGATTTTTCTATTAAGAAACTTTTTTTGCTAACGCTATTATACATGAGTAGGTTACAAAAACCCAAGTCATTATGCAAAAATAGGAGTTACCATATATACTCAAGTATAAGCTGACCCGAATTTCAGCCGAGGAACCTAATTTTACCACAAAAACTGCATTTAAAATGTGCTGAAAAAACTCGACTTATACATGAGTGTGTATGGTATGTAAATGTAGAGGACCACAAGAGATCACATTATTGAACTGCTAAGCCATATCCTTACATAACTGCCAAACCACTGAGAATCATGTTCCAGCCAAGATGACACGTACCCTTATTCCTCAGTGTTAGTTACTGCCAGTTAATGCTCAAAACAGGTAGTAAAATTTTCAGTATTGTGAGTGTAAGGTATTGCATAATTAAATAATTGATAAATGAAGAGTAAATGATAATTTGATTTCTAAATCATCAATCCCTACTATCTTATTATTTTTGCTTTTCTTGGGCTTATTATATTTATTGTCTAAGTTCTCATGGACACTGAACTTACTAATTTTGGGATTTTCAAATGGAACATTTTGGTTTTTATATATGCTTAACATGATTTGTCCTATATCCCATATGTGATGTGTTAACATTCAATTTTAAATAGTTTTAGGTTTTGATGATTGTTTCCTTAACCTGTGAGTTATTTAACAGTGTGGTTTTTAATATTTTCACATGGACAGAGGCATTGAAAATATTTTTTGTTATTAATTTCTAATTTAATTACATATTGGTTCCAAATCATGGCTTTTAAGGTATATATTCTTTAAAGTTATTAAGATTTGGGGATACAGTATAGCACTGACAAAGCATACAGCTTTCCTCTAATTCTTTAATGCTTCATCGCCCCCCACCCCACTCTATCATGATCCCAATTCTACCTTACGAGTCCGGCTAGACTAGAGCATATACATGGGTACAGATAAGAGCTGCAAATACAGGGAATTCAGGACATATAAACCCCTCAGGACCAATAATGAGAATAGTGATACCAGGAGGGAAAGGGAAGATGGTGGGGAAAGGGGGAACTGATCACAATGATCTATATATAACCTCCTCCCAGGGGGATGAACAACAGAAAAGTGGGTGAAGGAAGACATCGGTCAGTGTAAGACATGAAAAAATAATAATGGATAAATTATCAAGGGGTCATGATGGAGGGAGAGTGCGAAGGTGGAGGGGAATGAGGAGCTAATACTAAGGGCTCAAGTAGAAAGAAAATAAGAAAATGTTTTGAAAATGATGATGACAACTTATGTACAAATGTGCTTGACACAATAGCTGTATGCATATATTGTGATAAAAGCTATATGAGCCCTGATAAAATGATTTTTAAGTTATAAAGGTTTTTTATTAATGATCTAGTGCACGATTTTTAAAAATAATATCTTCTGTTTTTAGTGGTAGTGTAAACAGATGTTTTAGGTTCCCGTTCAACAATTTCTATGCAAGCTGTTCATTGATAGCATTCTTCTTAATGTGTGCTCATTCTTATTATTTTCCTTCTGGTTGTTCGATTTCCATTTATCTAGTTTCCCTGCCCCTTTATTTTCACATTTCTGTTTTAAAGTAATTGATGACCACTGGTCTTTTAGAGGCCTTTCTTTAAAAAGAGCACAGTACTTAGAATGATAATTTTTAAGCCAATTTTTTGTTACTGAGCTACAAGATGACCTGGCATTAACTTTAGTTCAAAGTATAAAGTCTCTCAGGGTAAAAGTCTTAAAGACACCTGCAGTATCAACCAGTTCAGTAGGTCTGTTCTGTGTGTTTTGCCTTGGCTTAAGAATTTGAAGTTTTGTTCAGTATTTTTTATTCTATTGTGGAAGGTCAGTAGGGGTAGGAAGGCATTGTCTAGTTCTTCATTTTTCAGGGTAGATCTAACACATACTTTAAAAAATTAATATGTACCTGAGAAATATGTGGATATATGTACTCTACTTATATGTAGAATTAGGCTTACTCATTGTGTTGTTCAGATGTATATTGTTGATTTGACTTTTTTTGGTCTGCTTAGTATCCAATAATTGAGAAATAATTATTGGTATCTAAGAATTGAGAAACACAGAATTCTTTACATTTTAACTCACCAGTTCTGAGGACTTGTAGGGAGTTTGGGGAAGGTAGGGAAACAACTGCTACTGTTAAGTTTTGGTTCTGCCCAGCTCTTGTAAAGCATAGTGTTTCGATTTTGCCTTGAATATATTCCTAAGAACCTGGACCAGAGGTGTGAATCCCAAAGAGATATGGGAAAGCACTGTTTGTTTGAAAGTTTGGGAGAGGAAGAAGCCAGAGTAGAATTTCCACAGGGTTCTTTTCATTCTTACCCTTCCACATTCCACTACAAGGATTGTTCATAGTTCCTCCTTTTCTAGGTTCTTCTCTTGCAGGGTTTCTTTCGGATTGTTCTGGGGTAATGGAGGTAGCAACTGTATTAGTTCATTAGACAAACTGACTCTCTTTTACCTTTATGTTTGTATTATGAATTTCCTGTCATTCTAGAAATGGAATTACTCGACCACCTCTTCCCACATTAAGTCTCTGTTACCTCCTCTATTATTCATTTTCATTTGTGGCACAACCACTATTCAGTCACATAAACTACAGAGATGTTTTGTCAAATCTATTGGTGGGAATGATAGAAAGTATTAAAAGGACATAGTACAACATTAGAGTGTTTTGTGAAACTTATTTCTTTGGTATATTTCAAGGGAGCTTCACAGAATTTTCAGGGAAATGAAACTAAAAGACAATGAAAATTTTCCTTGAATTTTTTGAAGCCTCCTCATATATGCACAAATTGATGTGTGTACTGAGCTGTGATGACTAATGTATGAAGATAAATCAAAAGAAGAATCTGTGAAGTTCATATAAGCACAGATTTATTAAAAGCAAGATAAACAAAGAATATATATATAGACATGTCTCTGTAATCAGTGAGTTACTGCAGACATGTTTTCTCAGTAATTCACTTGTCTTAGTCTCATTAGGGTGCCTTCGAAAACAATGGGTCAAATCAAAACAGTGGCTTCCAAGGAGATTTGTTGGACCTGTTAAATTTAATGTAGAGAGGTCAGTTCAGAAGGTTTGTGTGTAGGGAATCTCAAAGGAGTAATCTTGGTAGGTTTTCTTGAGAGACACAGGATGATCATGAGTGGCTCACTTTGAAGAAATTTGCCGGAAACTGCATTGTGAGAAAAAGGCCTGGGAAGTTGTCCTGAGTAATTTCTTCCCCCGCCCCGCATCAGGAGAGTGCGTCTGCCCAATATTGGAGGATAGCAGGGGCTGTCCTCAAGAAATTTCACTGAGAAACCTTACCCCATTCACCCTACAGCCATGACCTTACCTTTTCAGACTTCTTTTTTTTCCCCAAACTTAAGAACATTTAAAAGGAACATGATTTGGGTCCCTTGCTAAAGCATATTTTTGGCATTATTTTATAGCAATACATTATTGGTTTTAAATCATAGAAAAGTATTGCTATTAAATAATGCAAACGTTTATTTGACCAAATTATCCAAAGATAAAGCTACCATTTCTCCATATATCCTTTTCCATCTCTTTTTTATTTTTTTTGTGATTAATCACTGTGCTTTAAAAATGTTCAATTTGTTACGTGAAAACATAACCTACATATCAGATATTTACATTACAATTCATAACAGCAAAATTACAGTTATGAAGTAGCAACAAAAATAATTTTATGGTTTGGGTCACCACAACATGAGGTCTTGTATTATTAAAGAGGCTCCAATGCACCTGCCTCCTAATTTGACTTTCTTGTTAGTAGTAGATCTCTGTTAGCTTCTCTCGACATTATCTTTTGCAATCTAAAAGGCCCCTCAGGGTACCCTGCTGGGGGGGGGGTAATTCCCCTTACATCAGATCAGGGGTGGGATGTTTCCATCTCTTTAATCCTTCCTTCAAAGAATTCTGTGCTCTTTAATTTATACCATGTCATAATGACAGTGAAAGCTTCCAGTGTTGTATCTGTTTGGGGGTTTTCTAAATTTCTCTTTTGGCATTCCCTCAATTTTTGCAGATTTGATGCCCCCCCCATGCCTTCAATGTAGCTTGGATGACTTCTTCCTTCAAAACTCCAAGGTCTTCATCCTGTGAATCACCTGAAATGATTGAATATCAACCAGTTCCTTTTGGTACAATGACTCCAATTCTTCCATCTTCTTTTGATGCTTTCTGCATCATTCAATTTTTTGCCCACAATTTTTTCAATATAGGAACTTGAGGCTTAAATTTACTCTTCAGTTCCTTCAGCTTGAAAACTGCCAAGCCTATTCTTTTCTGTTTTTTTTTCTCTTTTTAGCTCCAGGACTCTTTCCATTTGTAATACTTTATTTTGTTCTTGTGAATTGCCTTTTAAAATCTGTTCAGCTCTTCATTATTTCTTCCTTTCACTTTCACTGCACTACATTGAAGAGTAAGTTTCAGAGTTTCTTCTAACATTCATTGCAGTCTTGACCTTTTTTCCTGTTTTTCCTTTTGTCTTATTCATATATGATGTCCTTGATTTCATTGCGCAATTCACCTGGTCTTTAGTGATTAGTGTCAAATATATTCTCAAAATAGTTTATAAATTCAGGTGATATATACTCAAGGTCAATTTTGCCATTCTGGGTATAAAAACAAGCCATCTCAGAAGCAGAAAAAGAGCAATCCCATGACAATCATGAAAGAAAAGTCACCAGCAGAAAATGTGTGAGACCCCTGCCTGAAATGGCAGAGACAGCCATAAGACAGATTGAAGGAGCCATTCTGATACCATAAGACCGGGTCAGGCTGAGCCCCTGTGGTGTAGTGGTTGTGCGCGGGACTGTGGTCCACTGGGTTGGAGGTTCAAATCCATCAGCAAGGCTGGGCCTCCTACTCCCACCACCAGATGGCAGTGATGCCCCCAAAACAAAACAAAAAACCATAAGACCGGGTCATGGGCTTCCCAGCCCGTGGAATGAGTAATACTCTTTCTGTGGGCACAAGGCTTATATTCCTAATAGTTTCTGATCCTGGCTTATTGGTAGCTTGTTCACTTTAGCTGTGGGATGGATGGGAGGGGCCAGAAAAGGGTAAAGAAGGATGAAGCGTAGAGGCATGTCTCACTTATACTCCATGGAAATCACCCTTGGGCTGATGTAGAGTTGGACTACTCTCCCCTCTTTTGTAGCTGGAGGAGGTCAAATGTAACCTCCACTTCATTTCTTCAGTTGTCTTCAGGTTTTTCCTTTTTTTCTTTTTGGTAGCATCACTGCCCTGGTGGGAATAGGAAGCCCAACCTTGCTCCTGGAGAGCTGCTGCTAGATTTGAACTGTCAACCCTGTGGGCCGCAGTCCCACACACAACCACTAGGCCACCAGGGCTCAGCCTAGGTTTTTCCATTTTTGTAGCATGTTGCAGGTATCAATCATAGTTTAGAAACCAAGACCCCATACATACTATCATTTTTTAAAAAGATATATGTGTTTCAATCTTGGAATATTTCCAATTTGATAATTTTATAAAGACAATGAAAGGAAAGCATCTGAAAAAGAAGGAACAATGAATATGGGAGAGGGAAGGAAGCACTAGAACTGATTGTGATCACACAACTAATTGCACTTGATCTTAGCCAAAAGGCTGAGAAGTGATGCGCACGCACAACTAATTTTAAAGACGATTTAACCATGGTGGAGGGGAGATGCTTTAAAATCAATGCGGTAATGATTGTACAATTCTCCTTGATATGTTTAAACAACTGAACTATTAAATTGTATGGTATGTAAATTATACGCCAATAAAACTGTTAGGGGGAAAAAGAAAAAATAAATCTTTTTAAAAAGAAAAGATTTCTCTTTCATCAGAAAGAAATGAAATACCTCATACGGTTAGAACAGTTATGATATATAGGATATATTAAGTTTTTCATTCCCATCTTTAAAGATATCATTTAAAGATATATTTGACCCTGGTACTCTACAAAGCTTAATACACTTTGGTTATATAAGGATCAATTTTAGGTAAACAAAGTGCATATTTACAGTAGAAATGGTAGTATGGATATCCCTTCTATTACCTCCCAAGAAAACTTAAAACGTCATTTAAAAGTGACAAGCTCTTTTCAGTCCAGTGTTTAATACCTCCCAAGTATTCCTTTGGAATAGCCCAGCATGATACTAACACACACTTCATGGGCATTACAACCTTTGCCCTAGCCTTACCTAAACTGTTCACCTGTTTTTGTTTCTTCCAGAAGTCATCAAGTTACTAATGACACTGAGCCAAGACTGTCAACCCCAGGATCACCCAAGGCCTGGATCACTCCAGCCTCATCCACCATGGGCTCCTAAATGGATGCTAACCCCTCCCAATAGAGTAGGGAAGGAAGTGAACCAAAAAAGCCTCACTCCATATCCATTTTGACACTGGGAAGCTACCAGAGATGTCATTCCCAGTACCCCCTAAGGTTTGGGTCTATCACTCATTCAGTGGAGAATGAAAGGTAGCTAGAAAAGGGACTAAGGGAGGTTGTCTCGCCAATCTCTGCAAAGGTGAACATAAAGGAGTTGGAAAGAAATTGGGCACTAATTAGACACTTATGGGGAAATCCAGAACTGACCATGCTCAGACATAAACCCTTACGCCCAGGTAGAAGGTCCACCTGGGCACACCCACCTTAGGTACCAACAAATGACATAACACAGCTGGGTCTCACCCAGCCAGTAAGGTCAGCGAATTCCTTCAATCATGTCTCCCCAGCCAGTAGGTGGGATAGAATAAAGTCAGGATCATACACGCCCTTCTTGGCCTTCAGGGATTCCCTATTTCCACATGTGTGTGTTTCAAGCTCTGTGTTCCTGTATTCTTTCCATGTGGTTGCAAAAGCTGCATGGTCTGGCACAGTTTCCAAAAATAGTATGTGCGCATTTGAGGTTGTAAAGCCTGAAACTTCCCCTTTCCTTGATAAAAACTTATTTGGATTACCAAAAAAAAGTGATTGGCCGTTTTCTTTGCATGATCACAAAAGCAATTTAATAGCAGAGAGTGGCTGTATTGCCTAGGGGTAGGTGTAAAGTGGGTTCAGTAGATATATATTAACCATCATCATATGTTATATAATGAGAGCTGTAGTTGCTGAAGGAAAGGGGCACTTGAGTCCTCAGTGAATTTTTTTCTCTAGATAGACCTGATAAAAACTCGGATTCTAATTCAAATGGACCTCATACAACCTGTCCTTGTTCCAAGGCTGTAAGTAAATCAATTACATAAACCAGAGGTTCCCAAACTTATTTGGTCTACTGTCCTCTTTAAAAAAAATTTCTCATGACTTCCCTAGCAATGAAAATCTTTTGTACTCCAGTCCAGAATCCAGGATAAAGTGTAGGTATCTGCTCTTTTTTTTGCCACCACTCCATTTGTATTTGTCATATTCTGACACCAAATGTCCCTCCCACAGCTATTTTGGGATTAAAAAATTCATTGCAATGGCAACTCAGAACTCATAGACAACACTCAAGATTAAGGGGGTTTAGTAAGGGAGTTAAGTTAGCACAAGCAAAGCTCAGGAAACAGTAAGGGGGCAGTTCTCAGCAAGATGGCTCCTCAGGCAGGTCTCTCTCTTGTCCCCAGCTTCTCAGCCATGTGGTCTCTTGGCTGCTGCCTGTGTCAGCCAGCAAACCAGCCCCCTGCTGTGCCTCATTTTCTTGGCGAGTCTTGGTGCTGCTCCTGTTGGCTCCTATTGTCTCCCTGCCAGGACTTCTGTTGCCTCTGGTCTTCATCTTCCCCACTTTAGATTCTGAAGCTTGTTCTTCCAATGGTCCTGGAAGTTCTGTCTCAGGTTCTGCTTCAAAGATGGTTCATTCTTTTTTTTTGGGGGGGGGGGGCATCATTGCTCTCCGGCGGTGGGAGTAGGAGGCCCAGCCCCACTGCTGGAATTGAACCTCCATCCCATTGGGCCGCAGTCCCGCGCACAACCACTACGCCACCAGGGCTCAGCCCCATTCTTTTTTTTTTTTAAGATAATTTTATTGGTAAATTTTTACAACTCTTATAAAAACATATTATCAATTTTATCAAGGATATTTGTACATAAGTTGCCATAATTATTTTCTAAACGTTTAATTTCTTCTTTTTTAATTTAAATAATTTTATTGGGGGCTCTTATAGCTATTATAACATTCAATACATCATCTGTATCAAGCACATTTGCACACATGTTGCCACATTCATTTCCAAACATTTTCCAATTGAGCCCTTGGTATAAAATCCTCTTAAAAAAAAAGCTCCTCTTTCCCCTCCCCCCCTTTTTAAAAAATGAATCATTTTATTGTGTACTCACACATCTCCCCTCACGATCCATACATACATCAATTGTGTGCAGATCTCATTTGCACATTTGTTGCCATCATCACTCTCAAAACATCCTCCCTCCACTTAGGGCCCCAGCTCCAACACCCCATATTTCCCTTCCCCTCTATGAACCTTTAATAATTTACAAATTATTATTTCATATCGTATACTGTCCAATGTGTCCCTTCACTCACTTCCCTGTTGGCCATGTCCCAGAGAGGATGTTATATGTAGATTCCTGAAATTAGTTCCCCCTTTCTACTCCACCACCCCTCCACCCTCCCAGTATCACGACTCCCATCACTCGTCCTGAGGGAACATCTATCCTAAATTCTCCATGTTTCTGACTCCAGTGTACATCCCCTGTTCTAGCCGGACTTTTCTGGTAGAACCGGGAGCATGATAGTGGGTGGGAAGAAGCTTTTGAGAACTAGAGGAAAGATGCATATTTCATTATTACTATACAGTACTTTAACTGGCTCATCATCTCCCTGCAACCCCTCTCTAAGAGGATGTTGCTTCACCTATTGATGGGCTTTGGGTCACCAATCTGTACTCCCCCTATTTATAATCATATAATTTTAGTTTTTTGATGGTTGACATCGGATCCCTTCAACACCTTGTGGTCACAAAGGCTGGTGTGCTTCTTCCATGGGCTTTGTTGTTTCTGAGCTGTATGGCCACTTTTACAATGCCCATAGATCATTCCACTCACCACTGGGGGACAGTGGCGCCCACGTTGGGAAACTATGACATAAACATACTGGCACAGTTTTGCCTCAGTGAATGGCTGGTAGGTTCGAAATGCTAACTTTGAAGTTGCGATCTGAGTCTGTAACCACCGTCCCACATAACTCCCATGTACCATATATTCAAGCCAAAACCAAACTCACTGACGATTGGGTCAGTCCCAGCTCATAGCAACCTTATAAAATGGACTAGAATTGGCCTCTGTGGGTTTCTGACTCTCTCTGGGAGCTGAAAGCCTCATCTTGCTCCTATAGAGCAGCTCCTGGTTTCAAATTGCTGACTATGTGGTTAGCCCAATGCATATAATCCACTACACTACTGGGTGTCATATATGTTACTAGGCAAATAATCTCTAAACATTTAAATTTTTAATTGATAAGATTTTTTCTTCCACAAAACCATAATGTCATTATTGCACATAAAAAGTTAAATCCTTAAAAATTAAAATTCTTCGGGCTGAGCCGCAGCCCACTGGGTTGGAGGTTCAATTCCAGCTCCCAGGAGCAAAAGGCTGGACCTCCTACTGCCACCACCAGAGGGCAGTGATGCCTAAAAAAATTTTTTTTTAATTAAAATTCTTCAATATCTAATGTGCTCTTTGTGGGTGACAGAAAAATATTTTCTTGAGTTATTTCAAAATTAAACTAATTTTACAATTTATATGTTTGAAACTGAGTCTCTTGGTGTTCAAATGATTATTAGTAAGCACAGCTGCTAACCAAAAGGATAAAGTTGGACTCTATCCAAAGGTGTTTTAAAAGAAAGACCCAATGGGGGAAAAAAAAGAAACTGATGATCTTTTCCAATAGTCAGCCATTGAATCCTCTGTGCATTATGGTTTTACAGTCACACAAATGGGGTCACCGTGAGTTGGAACTGATTTGAAAGAACTTTGATATTGAAACACGGTCCAAATAATGTCTATGCACTGCATTTATATGATAACTCTCTTGAGTCTTTCTTTATACATAGTCATTTCCTCCCTCTCTTTTATTTCATACTTTTATTGGGGGCTCTTACATCTCATTACATCTATACATTCATCCATAATTCAAGCACATTTGTATATGTGTTGCCATCATTTTCAAAGCATTTCCTTTCTACTCGAGCCCTTGATATCAGCTCCTCATTTCCCCCCTCCCTTCTCCACCTTCCCTCCCTCATGAAGCCATGATAAATTATAGATTATTATTTTCATATCTTACATCGTCCTCTGTCACCCTTCACCCACTTTATTGTTGTTCGTTCCCCTGGGAGGGGGTTATAGGTTGATCAATTCCTCCTTTCCCCCCCACCTTCCCCTTATCCTCCTGGTATCTCTATTTTCATTGTTGGTTCTGAAGGATTTATCTATCCTAGATTCCCTGTGTTGCAGGCTCTTAACTACCTGTGTACATGTTCTGGCATAATGTGATTTTTCAAGGTAGAATTCTGGTCATGATAGTGGGGGAGAGGAAGCATTAAAGAGCTAGAGGAAAGTTGTATGTTTCGTTGGTGCTACACTGCACCCTGACTGACTTGCCTCTTCCTTATGACCCTTCTGTAAGGGGATGGGATGTCCAGTTTGCTATAGATGGGTTTAGATTCTCCACTGTGTACCACCCCCAAATTCACATTGGTATGATTTTGTTTGGGTTTTAGATGCCTGATACCTGATCCCATTGACTCCATGATCACACAGGCTAGTGTGCATCTTCCATGTAGGCTTTGTTGCCTCTCAGCTAGATGGCCACTTGTTTATCTTCAAGTCTTTAAGACTCCAGACTATATTTTTTGATGACCAGGCACCATCAGCTTTCTTCACCACATTTGCTTATGTACCCATTTTGTCTTCAGCAATTGTCTCGCGAAGGTAGCATCACAGAATGCCGAATTATTAGAACAAATTGTTCTTGTGTCGAGGGAGAACTGGAGTCGAGGTCCAATGTCCATCTGCTACCTTAATTCTTAACATATAGATATGAGTACATAGATCTCTTTCCCTATGAAGATATATAAATATATTTACATATGTACATGCCTATATTTAGGCCTTTATAAATGTCCTTTGCCATCTGGTTATTTCCTCTATTTACTTTTTACTTCCCTTTTGACCCACCATTATGTATAGCCTTCATTCAGGTTTAGTAATTCCTCGCTGCTACATTGCCCTTGATTGAGCCCCACTAGCCATCCTACGACCTGACCTCCCATCCATTGATTTAGTTCACTTGTTGTTCCCTTGTTCCTGTGTCACCCACCCGTACCCAGTGTTTCCTTTCTCCCACCTCCCCTTCTCTCGTATCCCCCCGGAGCCACTGGTCCTGTTCTTTTCACCTCCAAATTATTTATCCCACTTACCTTATCTAGATAGACATGCAGATACATTAATAAGTGCAAAAACAGGCAAAGCAAAAAACCAAGCAAAACAACAAGGGCAGACAAAACAGTAACAACAGCAAAAAACAAACACAAAATAACAAAAAGCCACTAACAAAAATGGACAAACCTATAAATAGTTCAAGGTCTGTTTGTTGGTCTTTATAAGTGAATCTGCTGGGATGCCACACTGTCTCCCAAGTCTATTTTTGGTATTCTATTTTGGGGGTTTCATCAATTTGCTCCCCTGCTTCTCTGCTGCATTCCTTCAGTCCTCACCCTAATGTGATGGGGCCAGACTGTGCACTATTCCTGCACTATGTGCCCTGTGCTGTCCCCCACAGCACCATAGTTCAGTGTGGTCCACCATGTCCCATGGTGGGGCTGTCCCGATGGTCCTCCCTGTGTAGTTGTCTGCTATAAGCAGGAACATTGTCTTCAGGGCTTGGTGGACCAGGATGCCCCCTCCTCTCTCTCAATCCTTTTGTGTTTCTCCTGTGTGTTCTAATCCAATGCACCCCTCTCCCCAAACTGTAGCCCCAGTGCTGTCCTCTGATGTGCATTCTTCTGAAGGGGGCTATCAACATAGTTGGGATTGGGGTTGGCCCCGCGGACTACTCTATTGGTTCCCTGGTGCATGCCAGCATGTTGTATTCATGTCTAGGCACATGAGGTTGAAGCCTGGTCTCTCTCTCCTTCTCCTGTGGAAATATAGACAATACCGTCCCTTGGGTGGATTAGTACCCTGCTCACCCCCCATGTCTTTTTTTCCATCTCTTTCACTCTCTTATTTAGTTCGCTGCCATATGTATCCCTGGTTGGGTTTGGCCCCTGCCATAGTTGTTGGAGCTCACCCCAGAGATGTATGTATATAGTAGCATTTCCCCTATGCCCTGTTTGTTTGTTTGTTTGTTTTTTAAGCTTACCTCAGTGGACTCATGTTGCACTTGCCCTTTCATGCTTGACTTACTTCCCTTAGCATGATTTCTTCTAGTTCTTCCCCATGCGACAATGTGCTTCATGTGTTCATCACTGCATTTTAGGGACATGTATGTATGTACCACAGTTTTTTGATCCATTCATCAGTTGATGGAAATTCGGGTTGTTTCAAACTCCTTGCAATTGTGAACTGTGCTGGAATGAACAATTGGAGCACAAATGTCTGGCTGTGGTTGGTTTCTTGCCTCTTCTGAGTATATGCCCAGTAGAGAGATTGCTGGGTTGTATGAAACCCCGATTTCCATCTATTTTAGATATCACCAAATCAATGTCTGTAGTGGTTGTACAGACATACAGGTCCACCAGCAGTGGACAAAAGTTCCTATTTTCCCATAGCCCCTCCAACACTTATTACTTTCTGACTTTTTGATTTGTCTTCAGTATATCCCACTTGTTAATTTGTCCCTTCTATATTTATTAGCTGTACTTCTACTAGAAGAATTTTTCCTCATCATCTATTTGGTTACTCTTAAGTACATTTTGTTCAGGCAAATGCTTATTAATTTTTCTGTTTCAATTTTCAGAACAATGA
Organism: Nesogale talazaci; assembly: GCA_004026705.1. Classification (NCBI taxonomy): domain Eukaryota; kingdom Metazoa; phylum Chordata; class Mammalia; order Afrosoricida; family Tenrecidae; genus Nesogale; species Nesogale talazaci. The sequence goes on along the minus strand of PVJH01009811.1, from coordinate 34,685 downwards.
GTTTTGAATTTGAGAGTGTTAAATGGTATCTCATAGTTGTTTTAAATTGCATTTTGCTTATGGCTAATGATCAGGAACATTTTCTCATATGTTTATTGGCTATTTGGAATTTTGTCCCCTGTGAAACTTCTGTCCAGGTACTTTGCCAACCTCCTCAGTGGGCAGTTAGTTTTTTTTCTTATTGTGAGCTTGCAAAGTATTGTAGATTTTAGTAATAAGACCTTTGTCTGATGTGTCATTGCTAAAGATGCTCTCCCAATCAGTGGGCTCTCTTATTACTCTCTTGGTGAACTCTTTTGATGTACACAGGTGATTTACCTTCAGTATATCCCACTTGTTAATTTGTTCCTTCCATATTTATTAGCTGTACTTCTACTAGAAGAATTTTTCCTCATCATCTATTTGGTTACCCTTAAGTACATTTTGTTCAGGCAAATGCTTATTAATTTTTTTAGAAACTTTGTTTTGTTTTGTTTTGGGGCATCACAGCCCTCTGGTAGGAGTAGGAGGCCCAGCCTTGCTCCAGGAGAGCTGCTGCTGGATTTGAACAGCCAACCCAGTGGGCCGCAATCCTGCACACAACCATTATGCCAGCAGGGCTCAGCCCCTTACTGCTTTTTCTATATCACTTTTCAGAACAATGAGTTTTGGTGTTTTAGTAATCTCCAAAGAAAAACAAAGAGGTTTTTTTTAAACAAATTTTATTATAACTTAAATGCCTAGTGCAGTCCATTGATGTCATATTCTACTTGATACTCTGTTTCATTTAAGACCAGTGGAAATCCCTTTAACTTAGCTGTTGTGGCATGTCCTCAGTGGTTTTTGAGAGCTTCTTTTTATTGTACTAAGATATCTTAATCACATATTAGCAATTTATTTGTATATGGCCCTTGACCTGAAATGATCTGTGTTCCCAGTGACATTTAAGATGTGCTCACTGCCATTAGATTATCATTCCTTCTAAATATTTTTTAGGGGGACATCACTGCTCTCCGGTGGTGGGAGTAGGAGGCCCAGCCCCACTGCTGGAATTGAACCTCCGTCCCAGTGGGCCGCAGTCCCGCGCACAACCACTATGCCACCGGGGCTCAGCCCTCCTTCTAAATATTTTCTGTGGTCAAAACTGGAAAGTAATATTTTTGCAAGGAGAGGAAGATGTGAATTTACGCTAATACACCAGTTAAAATGGAAAGGACAGGTTTTTTTTTTTTACTGAACTGTTTATTTTATACCTTTGTTCTCCTATCTAAATAAAACAGTGTCCAAAGTATTTGCTTTAGTGTATAATGTATATAGAAGTCATTTCAAAACCACTGTATTAGTTTTCCATTGTTATGCAACACAAACTTCATAATTTAAAATAATATGTGTATATTATCACAATTTTGTGGTCAAAACCCAGGCATGGCTTAGCTAGATACTCTGCTCTGAGTATTCTAGGCTGTAATCATGGTAATAGCTTTGCTCAAGTTCTCAACTTGAAGCTCTACTGGAGAAAAATTTGCTTCCAGGGTCATTCAGGTTGTTGGCAGAATTCATCTCTTTGTGGCTATACAACTGAGTCCCTATTTGATTATTGGCTGCCAGCAGGGAGTTGCTCTTGGCTTCTAGAAGCCACCTGCAGTTTCTTGCCATGTAACACTTCCCATACAGGTACCCTCTGTCTAACTACTACCACCGAGTTGATTCCACCTCACATAGGACAGAATCGTCACCATTCTGTATCAATTGTATGGTCTGCTATACTACCCACTGCCATCTTGTCATTTTTGGCTCATAGCAACCTTATAGGATATTCTAGAATTCCTCCCCTGAGGCTTCCAAGGCTGTAAATCATCACAGGAATTTTAGAAAGCCTCATCTTTCGCCTGCAGAGTGGCAGGTCTTGCAGTCAGCAGCTCAGTTCACAACCAACTATGCTAGTAGGGCTCCTTTTCCATAAGAGGAGCACCTTTAAAACCCATAAAGGGAGTCTATTCTCACAAAACTCAGTCCTTTCATTTTTTTCAGTCCTTTTATATGCAGTCTTGTTTACTTACTCATTGTCTTAATACAGTACAAAGACTCTGGGAGTGGGGGCTTATATTTTAGCATATTCATATATGTGCCTGGTACCTAATAGAAAAATTAATGTTTGTTAGATAATTTTGCTAAGGCTCAAGGTCTTTCTCTCCTTTGTCTCTGCAGGTGGATCCAAAAGAGTACATGTTTAGTGGACTGAAGGATGAAACTGTGGGTCGCTTACCTGGGAAAGTGGCAGGACAACAATTTGTCATTCAAGATTGTGAGAACTGTCACATCTATATTTTTGATCACACTGCTACAATTACTATTGATGACTGTACTAACTGCATATTTTTCCTGGGACCCGTGAAAGGCAGTGTCTTTTTCCGCAATTGCAGAGATTGCAAGTGTACATTAGCCTGCCAACAGTTTCGCATGAGAGACTGTAGAAAACTGGATGTCTTTTTGTGCTGTGCCACTCAGCCCATCATTGAGTCTTCTACAAATGTCAAGTTTGGCTGCTTTCAATGGTACTACCCTGAATTAGCTTTCCAGTTCAAAGATGCAGGGCTAAGTATTTTCAATAATACATGGAGTAACATTCATGACTTTACACCTGTGTCCGGAGAATGCAACTGGAGCCTCCTTCCAGAAGATGCTGTGGTTCAAGACTATGTTCCTCTACCTACTACAGAAGAACTCAAAGCTGTTCGTGTTTCCACAGAAGCCAACAGAAGTCTCATTCCAGTATCCCGGGGTCAGAGACAGAAGAGCAGTGATGAATCATGCTTAGTGGTATTATTTGCTGGTGATTATACTATTGCAAATGCCAGGAAGCTAATTGATGAGGTAAGGGGAAAAGAAGGGAAACAAACATGCCTCTCACTTCAACTCATTGCCATCAAGTTGGGTCCAAGTAATAGCAGCCTTATAGGACCAAGTAGGACTGCCCCCTTTGACTTTGCAAGCCTGTAAATCTTTGAGAGCAGAAAACCTGCTTTCTCTTTGGTGCAGAGGCTAGTGGGTATGAACTGCTGACCTTGTGGTTAATAGCTCCTTAGACATATACCTGGATAGACACGTACTCCATTCCAGGGAATTTCTGTTCTTTTCTAATTTACCGACACCACCTCAAACACACACACACACACACACACACACACACAATTGTCTGAAAGCTGCTTGCTTGGGCCTCAAATTACATTTTCCCAAAGACACTTTAAAAAATAGAATTCAATTCACTAAATATTTATTAAATACTTACTATGTACAAGCTTCCTTTTTCCTCTATTTTATTGATTTTAGGATATAAATTTTCCACATTTTAACCTCTGAATACATCTTGTAGTTGATGTATTTAATGAAATATATGCTATTGAGGGAGACACATAGATGAAATTTTCTGCTCTCATAGAACTTCCATTCTTTATAATAAACAATTTCTACAGAAACTCATAAAATTAGTATATAAAAAGATAACTTTTTCCAATTATATAGCAGGGAAATTCCTTTAAGAGTTTTAATTGACTTAAGGGTGGGAAAATCACTCAGGAATACAAATTTTGGGCCCTGATATGACTCCCAATCTCCCATTATTTACCTTAGCCCTATTGCCATGAAGGGGAAGTGGGTGATGAAGAATGAGGTGGGAACTGTGATATCAAAAGTTTCAGGCTCTTGAACAGGGGTACTTGGTGAGCTCATGAATAGAGAGGGCTTTTTAGGTAGCAACTTTCGCTTGAAAAAGAAGTGGGGACATACTGGTTAAGCCACAACATACCCGTTGCCATCAGGTTGAGTCGAACTCATAGCAACCCTGGAGGACAGAGGAAAACCGCCCAGTAAGTTTCCAAGGCTAAAATCTTTTCAGCAACATTCAAACCGCCGACTTTTCTGTCAGCATCCAACATTTAACCTAGCAGGACTCCTTCACAGAGGTTAGGGACTCCTGAAGAGAGAGTCTGTGTTGGCATGCATTCCAGTAGGGAGACCACAGTAGGATGTATTGCTTATGCACCAGTTTTTTTTCCTTTAATAGGAATCTGAATTTTAAAATCAAACTTCTAAGAGTGGAGAAGTGATAGAAAGCTCCTAAGATCTCTTTGGTTGGATTGTGTCAAAGGGGATGCTTTTAAGAGAAAAAATTAAAATTGCTTCTCTTAATCATGCATGTCTATTTTTAAAAACTACACATGCTACAATGGTGAAAACCCATGTTTGAAACCTATACAGTATATATGAGGTATGATTTTTCAAAACATTGGAACAATTGTGAGGATGGCACAGGACCATGCAGTGTTTTGTTCATTTGTACATAGGGTCACTGTGGGCTGGAATCGACTCAATAGCACCTAAAAGTAATTTTCAAAATAACAGAAGCCAAATATAATTTTCGGACTTTGAGGATATCTTCACTTTTAATTTTGCTAATTTGATTAAGAAAACATCCATGTTGGCCGAGTCCCGGTGGCGTCGTGGTTGTGCGCGGGACTGCGGCCCACTGGGACGGAGGTTCAATTCCAGCAGTGGGGCTGGGCCTCCTACTCCCACCACTGGAGAGCAGTGATGCCCCCCCCCCAAAAAAAAAAAAAAAAGAAAACATTCATGTTATAGAGAAAAATGTACTTCCAACATATGAGATATCAACATGTTTATCAACATATAAAAGGTAAAAATTTTTGTTGTATACTATATATGAGTTTTTAAATCTACGTAGAAATAAAACAAGTTATTAATTATTTTTGCTAAGTACTAAGGATTGGGCATAAAGAGATTTAATTCATTAAAAATGTTATCAAAGCCAACACTGTCTTTATGACACATTTGCATATTAATTCCTTGGTATGTGTGAAATGGTAATGGTGCATTCCCTTAAAAGGATTATGAGCAGGAAGAGTAATGTGATGCTAAGTATAAACCCCAAAATGAAACACATTTGCATCTATTCAGTTCTGACTCCCAGCAACCTCACACAGGGCTTCTGAGACTGCGCATCTTTATGGGAGCGGACAGCATCCTCTTTCGAACAGAGTGGCTGTTGGGTTGGAACCCACCACTAAATTTTCATTTGGCCCAATGTGTATTCCACAGTTAAAAATAGCCTTGGTGCTGCTCACCAGAAGGTCAGCAGATTGAAACCACCAGCTTCTGAGGGGAAGAAAGATGAGGCTTTCTAATCATGTAAAAATTTAGTCTCAGAAACCCGCAGAGGCAGTTCTACCCTGTCCTATGAGGTCACTGTGAGTTGAATTCGACTCAATAGCAATGAGTTTTTTAGTTATTACAAATAAGAAAAATTAGGGCTGAGGCCCCGGTGGTGTAGTGGTTGTGTGCGGGACTGCAGCCCACTGGGTTGGCGGTTCAAATCCAGCAGCAGCTCTCTAGGAGCAAGGCTGGGCCTCCTACTCCCACCGGACGGCAGTGATGCCCACCCCCCAACAAATAAGAAAAATTAATAACAAAAGATAGGTAACTTGCACAAGGTCACTCATGATTCATACCCAGATAGTCTGGCTCTATAGGCCACAGTCTTAACCATTAGGTTGTCAAATACCACAGTGGTAAAGGAAAGTTGCTGGTTTCCTGGTAGAGTGCAATGTGATGAAAAGAGTGTGGACTTTTAAAGCAGTTATTAGACTCCATCTCAGAAGGAAACCCTGGTGTTAATTTGTTAGAGTTAGCTAATTCTGCAAGCACAGAATTTGGGAACCAATAAAAAGAAAATACAGAGTATTTGTATGAAGAAAATAACAAAAAGAGTGTTGAAAGACAATGACTTACATATTTTAAAATGAAGTTCAACTTCCCAGGCTAAATGTTTATAGAAGTTAGTTAATTCTGAGATAAAAAATAAATAATACTTGAGTCTCTTGTGTCATAACACAAATATCTTAACACATTAAAGACCAGGTATTTTAAAATCAAGAAGTTAAAAATCAAGCAACCAAATCAATGTGAAGGGGTGGGGAAGTGGTGGTGATCCAAAATCCATCTGCAAGTTAACTCATTAAAGACCAGATAAACTTGGGATCCGTCCGCAATGTGTTAAGACTACTTAGACTGCAACAGTGTTAAACGAAAAATAAGTTTTGATTGCTTGGAAATAAAAGTATTGTTTAGATTAAGTTAGATGGCTGTTGTTAGGTTCTGTCTGATTCAGACTCCGCAACGGGCTCAAGTAGAAAACAACTGTTTTGAGAATGATGAGGGCAACAAATGTACAAATATGCTTGACACGATGGTTGGTTGGATGGATGGATGGATGGATGGATGGATGGATGGATGGATTATGATAAGAGTTGTATGAGTCCCCAGTAAAATGATTTTAAGTACAATTTTAATCTAAAGGGGTAAACTTTCTGTTACTTGTCTTAGGTGACTATACTTTGAACTGTTCACTTGCATTTGTCAGTGTTTATGAGTGATTAAAATGAGAAGCTATGAGCCATCTAATATAGCAGAGGTAGGACTTTGTGATATTGTAAGTTACTGTATCATCATCATCTAGCAGTTATATCCATGTAACTTTTGGCTGCTTTTTAAATTTTTCTCTTTTTAAATTTTTTTTCTTTTTTGAGACAAAATTAAGTAGACTCTAAAATAGGATTTGAAATTGGAATCAGTTTAATAGGATGAAATACTAGGTACAACTGATTTTGTAGTAGAATCACTAGAAAAAGTTCACAATCAAGTAAGTGAAAATTTTCAGAATTTTATATATTTTGTGTGTTTGGGTTTTTTTTATTCTTAACTACATAAGCCTAGAAAGTTGGTTAGTCTTAGGAAGTAGGTTAGCAACAGGACTTTCTTTCCTTTTGTGTAATTTATGTATTTTACAATGTATGTCAACTTGAACATAATGACTTTGAATTCTTAAGTTGGGTGGGGTTAATGTGGGAAAATGAAAGGATGACAGTGATGTCTCTGAGTGGTAGCTAACACTTTGGTTGATATTTTTATGCATCTAGTTTTTATTTTTCACATATTCTATGTTGAACATATGAGTTACTTTTTTTTGGCATCACTGCCCTGGTGGGAGTGGGAGTGGGAGGCCCAGCCTTTCTCCTGGAGACCTGCTGCTGGATTTGAACTGCCAACCCAGTGGGCCGCAGTCCCGCATTCAACTACTACACCACCAGGGCTCAGCCCATGAGTTACTTTTTATAATAAAAACTCAAAAGCTTTTTTTTCAAGAAACTAGTTGACTAGATGACTATAATTTTTATAAAGTATCTTCATAGTTATTTAAAAAACTAGTGTATGCTCATTGTGGAGAATTTTAAAATTAAAAAGAATAAAACTCATCCACAGTTGTGCTGTCCCATGAAGTCATTTTAGGAATAATTTTTTCAATACATTTAGTCTGCAATCAGATTAATTGGGTTAAAATCATAGTTCTATTACTTAATAGTTGTGTGACCTTGGAAAATTTCTTAACTATTCTATACCTTGATTTTCTCATCTGTAAAGTAAGAGTAATAATAGTACGTATCTCACGAGAAAGTTAAATATGTTAATTCATGTAAACTACATAAACTAACTGATATAACTAAAGGTCTCATAAACGTGACCTAGCATTACCATGCTATGCTATGTAAGTTTGTATTAGTGCTTTTTAAATTTCAAGAAGCCTCAGTGACACAGTGATTAAAGCACTCAGATACTAACTGCAGGTCAGCTGTTTCAACCCACTGGCCACATCGTGGGAAAAAATGTGACAGTTTTCCTAAAAATGTAAAGCTTTAAGAACCCTGTAGAGCAATTCTACCCTGTCCTGAAGGCTTAAATCACTGTGGGTCAGAATTTGCTTGAGAGCAGTGGGCTTGGATTCCAAAATTCATATCTTTTTATAATATCTTTGTTTAAAGTAGTTTATCAAAACATGCTATTTCATTAAGTAAATGTTCCATAATTTATTTATGTAGCCATTCTTCTCTCACTAGCTATTTGAATTGAAATATCACTCTTAAATAAGTCTTCTATCTGGTTCATTTCAGTCAAATTTTTTAAATTGTTTTAAATTTTGAGATTATCATAGATTTTTAGTATTGCTCCAACTGAAATAGTTCAAGAAGATGGCTTTAATTAACTGAAATTTATTTTCTCACAGTTTTGGAGTCTACAAGTCAGAATTCAAGTCATGAGTAGAGGGAGACTCTACTCAGTTTGGGGGGAAATCTTTGTCTCAGCTTCTCTAGCCTGCCATCCTTGAAGTTCCTGAGCTTGTAAACTAATCTGCCTTCAGATAGTGTTGGTGCTTAATCTTCTCTTTTATAATGATGGCTCCAGTGGCTTGCTTAAAACACACTGTATGTGGTATAACCTTAGTGATAAAATAAAGGAAACCTATTCCCAAATAGGATTACAAGTATGGAACCAAAATTAAACCTTTGAAGTCAAGTAGGTTCCCATTCATAGCAATGGCATAGAACAGAGCAGAACTGCCCCAGAGGGTTTCCAAAATCTGTATATCTTTATAGAAGCAACCCATTTTTTGTCTTTCTCCAACAGCTAAAAAGTTTAAATTACTGATCCTCTGATTAGGAGTTGCGTACTTATCCTCTGTACCACCATAGTTCCTTTCTGTGACCATAGGAGTTGGTTAGGATTTGCAAACTATATTTTAGGAATATACAATTCAATCTATAAAAGATAGGTAACTCAGGTGTATTTTATCCTGAATCTTGATAGTATGTACTGCAATATTTTTTAAAGAGTTTGACATATAATTCAGTACCATACAGGAAAGTCAGTGGTTTAAGACACTGCAATATTCATTGTTTTTGGTTTTTGGGGGGGGGCATCACTGCCCTCTGGTGGTTGAGGGAGCTACCCAGCGCTGCTGCTGAGAGCTGCCGCTGGATTCGAACCGCCAAGCCCATGGGGCTGCAATCCTGCACTCAACCACTGCGCCACCAAGGCTCAGCTGCAGTATTCATTGTTAACCATTAATTACCCATAAGGAAGAAAGAACCCTATGTACATGATAACTTGTTAAACAGCCTTGGTTAAGCATCATAACTTAAAAAACCATCAGGTTGTGTTGAATTTGATGCTGAAAAGTACTATAGTGGGAAAACATTGTTTTCATCTCAGAGGTTCACTTTAAATTCTAAATGAGATTTTATTTTCTACAGATGGTTGGTAAAGGCTTTTTCCTAGTTCAAACAAAGGAAGTGACGATGAAATCTGAGGATGCTCAAAGAGTTTTCAAGGAAAAAGCACCTGATTTTCTTCCTCTGTTAGACAAAGGTAAGCTACCTTCTGAATGATTGGTGTGGTTCTGATTTGATTAACTTCTGCTTTTGGCATTTCTCTTGGATGGCATTTTTTCCTATTTGTTGGACATTTTTTCCTGTATATTTTCAGAAATGTCAAGTTTTCACATCACTCAAGAAGCATTATAGGGGAATGGAGGGAGGGGGGAAAGGGGAGCTCACATCAAAGGCCCAATAGAAAATAAATATCTAGCTGAGCCCTGGTGGCGCAGTGGTTGTGTGCGGGACTGTGACCCACAGGGTTGATGGTTCAAATGCAGCAGCAGATCTCCAGGAGCAAGGCTGGGCTTCCTACTTCCACCAGGGTAGTGATGCGAAAATAAATAAATAAATAAATAAATGTCTAGAAAATAATGATGGCAACATAATTACAAATATGCTTTATACAATTGATGTATAGATTGTTTTAAGAGCTGTAACAGCCCTCAATGAAATGTTTAATAAAAAAGAAGCCTATATAACCAACTAGAAATTATCCAATTTTTTTTCTTTCCTATTCTACTTTCCTAATAATTGAGGGTTATATTTTATTATTGTGTATATTTAATTTGCCATTTTATTGCTATGTTATTATACTGAACTTAGTGAATAGTATTTCCAGAGTTACACTGCACAGGGTTTATTTGTTGTTATTTTTCCTCTGCTTTCCATGTACTTTCACCTTCCTGGCAAATAAAAATAGAAAAAAACTCACTGCCATCAAGACTCATGGCAACTCATTTGGACAGTTAGAACTGCCCCCTTTTATGGAATAGAAAGCCTTGTTTTCTTTTGTGGAGCAGCTAGTGGTTTTGAACTGTTGATTTTGTGAATCACAGCTTAGCTTATAACCACTGTGCCACCAGGGAAAATAAATAAGCACTATAAATACAATGTTATTTTATCTGTATAGTATTATTAAGTAGCTTCCCTCCCAGTGAATGAGTGCCACCAGTAAATTTCAGATACTTGAGTTATGTCTATAAAGCAACTGAACTTCATATTCCCTCATAAAGGGTTGCTGTCTCCCTGTGTATTTTAAGGTATACTGATTCTAGAGAATGAAGTACTATTTCTCTTCCAGAGCACAGATGTTGTTTGCTTAAGGTTCACCAGGCTTTTTGTGACTGGCCTAAACAAATATGTATAATAAGTGAGTAATAACACTAAAGAGGAATACACTCCTCAAGATATAATCAATATAATCAATAGTATTTCTCTAAAAAGTCTTGGAAATGGACCGATTACTGCATCCTTACTGTTTACTGATCCTGGCTTTTGATAATGTGTTAACTACCCCTTCACTGAGCATTTTCTGTGTGGCCATTATAATGAATTATCAAACCCAGTATAGATGTACTGTGGTGTGGGAGGAACAATTAGTGTTGTAATAAATACAAAAAGTATGGACCATGGAGGCATATCTGACCTTTGTCTCATGGCAGTAGAGAAGCCAAAACACGTCAGATAATGATTCTCTGATCACCTACCATCTGAGAGATGCAAATCAAACAACCATTTGACAATGGCATTGATAGTCAAGCGAAACAATAATAATAAGTGCTTTAAATGCCACCGAGAGATTGCAACCCTCACACATTGTTGGTGGAACTTTGAAAATGTGTGGCATTCAGTATAAAATTGATGAAACGTACAACTTTCCTCTAATTCTTTAATGCTTCCTCCCTCCCCCACACTATCATGATCCCAATTTTACCTTACAAATCCGGCTAGACCAGAGCATGTACACAGATACAGATAAGAGCTGGAAACACAGGGAATCCAGGATAAATAAATCCCTCAGGACCAATAATGAGAGTAGTGATACCAGGAGGGGGAAAGGGAAGTTAGGGAGAAAAAGGGGGGAACTGATCACAATGAACTACATATTACCCCCTCCCAGGGGGACAGACAACAGAAAAGTGGGTGAAGGGAGACATCGGTTAGTGTAAGACATGAAAAAATAATAACTTATAAATTATCAAGGGTTCATAAGGAAAGGGGAGGGGATGAGCTGATACCAAGGACTCAAGTAGAAAGAATTTGTTTTGAAAATGATGATGGCAACCTATGTACAAATGTGCGTGACACAATGTATGGGTTGGGATAAGAGCTGTACTAGCCCCTAATAAAATGATGAGAAAATGTGCGGTACTGTGGAATGCATGTGACATGACCTCAAACAACTAGGAATAGAAACTCTAAATAACTCAGCAATCTCTTGTAGATATAGGCACACCCATGTTCATTGCAGCACCATTTATAATAAGAATATAGAATAAGAATATAGAAACAAACTAAATGCTCATCAGTAGAATAGCTAAAAAACTGGTACATACACAAGGTGGACTACTGTGCACCACTGAAAAATAATGAAACTTTGAAGCACTGCATGGCATGGATGGACCTGACCAATGTTAGGTTACGTGAAATAGTAAGTCACAAAAGGAGAAGTTATCACAGTCTACTGTCATAAAGAAAAAATTCAAAATAAAAGTTTTCATTCCAAAGGAAACAGACTTTTATGGTTACCAAGTGGAAGAGAGAAAGGGAGGAGGGATGATAAAACAATAGGTTAGAGAGTAGACAGGTGTTAACTTAGGGGCAGGGGAAGAAAGTATTCTTCAAGAGGGAGATGACAAATCAAAGGTGGGGTAGGAAGAACTTTTAGGGGAGTCTAATAAGTTGTTAAAAAACAAAACTTATTATCCAAATTTTCACTATTTTTGAGTGGGAGCTTTTAAAGAGTCACTTAAGGAAGAAGAAAATGTTCTAGAATTGAATGTGGTGATAATTGTACAACTCTTCTTGATATGATTCAATTACTGAATTGTATTACATGCTAATAAAACTGCTAGACAAAAATAATGGCCTTAATGCATCATTTATTTCTGAACTTTTCATTCCACTCCAGTTGTCTACATATTTATCCTTATACCAGAGCCACATTGTTTTTAATATGCGTCATCAGTGAGTTTGGGCTGTTTTTTGTTTGTTTGCTTTTGATAATACTAGGAACTCTGGTGGCACAATGGTTAAGCAGTCAGCTGCTAACTGAAAAATCAGTGATTTGAACCAAACAGCCACTCTGAGAGAGGACCTGACAATGTGTTTCTGTACAGATTCTACCCTGTCATGAAGGATTTTTATGAGTTGGGATTGACCCAACACCACATGACACCAAATTAGGAAGTGTGGATTCTTTTACCTTACTCTACTTTTTCAAGATTATTTTGACTGTTCAGGAATTTGAATAGTCTATGTGAATTTGAGGTTCAGCTTTTTCATTTCTGCAAAAAAAGGGCTGTTAGAATTTTAGATTGTGTTCATTGCTTTGGATAACATTAATATCTTTATAAGTCTTCCAGAATCACCCGATTTCTCTCCATTACTTTATATCTTATACAATTTTCCTTAGCAACATTTTATATATTATTCAGTGCACAAGTCTTTCACCTACCTGGTTTTATATTTTCCTAGTTATTTTAGTCTTATATTCTTTTGTAAAGGAGATTGTTTCATTGATTTTCTCTCTATATATTTCATTATTGGTGTATAGAAATACAACTGGGCTGAGCCCCGGTGGCGTCGTGGTTGTGCGTGGAACTGCGGCCCACTGGGTTGGAGGTTCAAATCCAGCAGCACTCTCCAGGAGCAAGGCTGGGCCTCCTACTCCCACCACCAAGGGGCAATGATGCCCCCCCAAAAAACGGGAAAGACATACAACTAATTTGTGTAGCGATCTTGCACCCTGCCTTCCAGTCCAATTCACTTATTAACTCTGGTAGCTTTCTTGCGGATTTTATGGATTTTCTTTCTATAGGATTATGTTATCTGCAAATTGAGTTTTACTTCTTTCTTTATAATTTTGGCGCCTTTTGTTTCTTGCCTCAGTTTTTCTAATTAGAACTTCCAGTACAATGTTAGATAGCAATGGTATCCTGTTCATGATGTTAAAGGAAAGCTTTCATTCTTTTGCCAATGTGTATGATGCTATCTATGAGTTTTTCGTAAATGTAGTTGATCATGTTCAGGAATTTCTATTCTCTTATGAGTTTATTTTTGACATAAAAGACTATTGGATTTTGTCAGATTTCCTTGTCAGTGGTTAAGCACTTAACTGCTAACTAAAAAGTTGATGGTCTGAATCCAAGAAATGTCCAACAATGTACTTCTGAAAGATCCCAGGCTTTAAAAAACCATATAGAGCACACACAGTTCTACTATGGAACACATTGGGTTTTCCATGAGTTGGAATCAATTCAATGATAAGCTGCATTGAATTAATATAGTATATTATATGTCATTTATTTTCCTATTAATCATTTTATTGGGGGTGGTTATAAATCTTCTGATAATCCATCATTCAATTGCATTAACCACACTTGTGCATATATTACTATCAATAGTTCCAAAACATCTTCATTCTACTTGAGCCCTTGGTATCAGCTGTGCCTTTTCTTTTTTTTTACTTTTTAAATAATTTTATTGGGAGCTCATGCAATGCTCATCACAATCAATACATGCATCGATTATATGCAAAGCACATTTGTCCATTTGGTACCATCATCATTCTCAAAACATTTTCTTTCTACTTAAACCCTTGGTATCAGCTCCTCATATTTCCTCTCCCTCCCTACTCTCTCCTCCCTCATGAACCCTTGATAACTTATAAATTATTATTTTGTGATGTCGTACCCTGTCCAATGTCTCGCTTCACCCCCTTCCCTGTTGTCCGTACCCCAGGGAGGAGTAAGTTACATGTATAAGTGATATCCTTATAATTGGTTTCCCCTTTCTACTCCACCTTCTCTCCACCCTCATAGTATCACCACTCTCACCACTGGTCCTGAAGGTTTCATCTGGCCTGAATTCCCCATGTTTCCGGTTCCTATCTGTACCAGTGTACATTCCCTGGTCTAGCCGGATTTGTAAGGTAGAATTGGGCTCATGATAGTGGGGAGGGAGGAGGAAGCATTGAAGAACTAGAGGAAAGTTGCATATTTCATCTTTGCTACCCTGTACCTTGACTGGCTCCTCTCCTCCCCGCAACCCTTCTGTAAGGTGATCTTATATTGAACTATTTTTGCTTTCCCAAAGTAAAAAACTCTTGGTTATGGTGTATAATCCTTTTAATACACAATTGAAATCTGCATATTAATATTAGGAAAGTTTATATCTGTATGTATAAGGATATAGACCTGTAGTTTCCTTGTAATATCTTTATCGGACTTTGGTATCTAGGCAAGACTGGCTTTCTAAAATGAATTAGGAAGTTTTCACTCTTCTAACTTTGAAGAATTTCAGCAGAATTGGCGTTCTTTTTTAAATGTATGGTGGAAAGAAAAAAAATCAGTGAAGCCATCTAGTATTGTTCCTGACATCTATCTAGTATGTGTTACTGACTTAGTCTCTTCACCTGTCAGAAGTTTGTTGAGTTTTTGTATTTCTTCCTGAGTTTATTTAGATAGTATATATATATATATATTTCTAAGAATTTGTTCATTCCATTTAGGTCAGCGGTTCTCAACCTGTGAGTCGTGACCCCTTTGGGGATTAAACCCATTCACAGGGGTCGCCCAATTCTTAACAGTAGCAAAATTACAGTTATGAAGTAACAACAAAAATAATTGTATGCTCCACAGGAGCAAAGGCTGGGCCTCCTACTCCTATCACCAGAGGGCAGTGATGCCAAAAAAAAATAATTGTATGTTTGGGGGGGGGGTCGCAGCATTAGGAAGGTTGAGAACCATTGATTTAGGTTATCTAATTATGCTAGTAAGCATTTATTCATAGCAGACTCTTATTTTTAAAGTGACCAGACATCCTGCTTTTTAACAATTTAACAATGTCCCGCAACGTTTTAAAATTAAAATAAATATATTACAATACTACTTTTGCATTCTATGAACATTTTTGTTGCTCCATATAGACCAAATTTTTAATCAAAATACCCCCGTCCCCTGGTCAATGGTGTCCTGCTTAAAACCTGGTCACTTTATTATTTTACTATTTATTCCTGTAAAATTGGTAATATGTCCCTACTTTCATTTCTGATTTTAGTTTCTTGTGTGTTTTTACTTCTTGTCAGTCAAAATAAGAGATAAGACTCTGTGGGTCTTTTCAAAGAACAACATCCTTTATTCTCTCATTTTTTACTAAGTTATTTCTGCTCTGATTTTTATTTTCCTCTTTCTGGTAGCATTGGGAGTAGTTTGATCTTCTGTTTTTGTTTTGTTTTTCGGGCGTCACTTCCCTCTGGTGGTGGGAGTAGGAGGCATCAGCCCCTGATCCTCTTTTTATAATTGCTCCAGGTATAGAGTTAAGTTATTATCTTTCCTAAAACAGATATTTAAATCTATAAATTTTATGTTTGAATGCTGCTTTACCTATATCTCATAGGCTTTGGAATGTTACGCTTTCATTTTCTCTCATCTCTAAGTATTTTCTGTTTTCCTTTGTGATTTCTTCTTAGATTCATTGGATACTTAATAGCGTATATTTTAATTTCTACATAATTGTGAATTCCATTTTCTTTACATTATTGATTTCTAGTTTGACTCATTCGTGGTCGGAGAAGATACTTTTAATATTTCAATCTTTTAAAAATTATGTACACTTATTTTGTGACCTAGGAGCCCTGATAATAGAGTGGGTTACACTTTGGCTGCTAACCCACAAGCTCAGCAGTTAGAAACCCCTAGCCACTCTGGCAGCATGGTGAGGCTTTCTAATTCTCTAAAGATGTATAGTATTAGAAAGCCACAAGTTCATAGGTGGACTCTAAATTCAGGTGGGATGTAGTCAGGATCATATTTTTTGCTCTCATGATTTTTTTCAAATGTACCTTGAGTGCCTTGTGATATAAGGAGCTTATCTTATGGCAATCTCTCTGACAATGTTCCACTGTCATTCCTAGGTTCAAGTGGCTAATTACTCAGAAGTGGGCAGCATCCTCCTGCCTCATAGTCTATTTATTCTTAGTCCGGAAGCTCTGCTAAACATGTTCTTGGGTCACTTGAGTGACCCTGCTGGTATTTGAAATACCAATGACCGAGCTTCCAGCATCACCGCAACATGTAACTCACCACAGTTCAACAAATTTGACAAGACAAGTGGTGGACAAAATAATTTAGAATTATTCAAATTAATGCCTAGGAATGGCAGCAGAGATGTTAGGAGGATTCAAAAAAATTAAAAACTCAGTCTTTGGTTCTAGAATATAGTTTCAATGACCTTAAAATATTTTCAGAGAATTATTACTACTGGTGTCTGGCCTCAATTCCTGTTTGGTATGGCTCTATTATTTGTTTCCCAGTATTTGGCTGGTAAATGGGGAGAGTTGGGAAAAGGGTTTTTCTTTTTTGATGAAATGTACTTCCTTGGGGGTAAGCACCCCCTATAAGGAAATTGCATGGGGTGGTGTGGAGCTTTGATAGGACACAATTTTTCTGCCAGATGAACATCCAGCAACTCACTCTGAGTTTGTGCACCCAGTGGGAAGAACCTATGAAGTTTCTCGGGTCACAGTGAAGTTTTTCATGAAAGCACTTTCAAAGCTCTTTTTTGTGATGGTCACTTTAAGAGAACCGTGTGTGGTTGTGAAATTTTGTTTCTTAGAGAAATACCACAGAAACTGTTGTGATGTTGAATGCAGCATACAAGGACAGCACTATGGAAAAAACTAAAGTGTACAAGCTGTTTTCTTATTTCAAAATTTGAAATGTTGATTAATGACAAACCTCATTCTGGATGTCCATTGACTTCCTGAACAGATGAGAATGTCATCTCCTAGTGCATTTGGAGTTCATTCCACCAGGTCAGACTGTTAATTAAGCTTTCTTTTTAGAGGTTCTAAAAATAATTGCATAACAACGTGTGACAAGGGCAGACGGGGACCCTGTTTTGCCGCCACAGCAATGCACCAATTCATATAGCCATCTCGGTGTGTCAGTTTTGGGCAAAAAGCAGCATGCATCTCTTACCCCGTGCACCGTACTCACCTGACCTCACTCCATGGAACTGCTTTTTGTTTCCGCAAATGAAGAGGGATGTGAAAGGACAGCAATTTGAGGACGTAGAAGAGGTGAAGAAAAAAATGAGGGTGGTGCTGTCAGCATTGAAACAGATGAGTTTGAAAAATTTTTCCAAGAATGAAATCACAGATTTGACAAATGTATTAAGTACTTTGAAGCGAATAAGGCTGGGTTTTTTTTTTATTTAAATTACATGGCTTTGGGGGAAAAATTTAGAGTGTTTTGACACCCTTTAATTGCTTTTGATCTTATTTGCCATTTTATCAGGGTTTGGGCAGGGAGTACACTAACTGGGTAGGGTTCTAGTTTTTATAGAAGAATGAAAACAGAAAACCAGACTATTTGTAACACTTCAAAAATAGCACATTAGTCCTCAAATATTACTGAAGCTGATATCGATGTAATAGGACTCCATATTCATTTCATTTGTTTTATGATTAGCATAGAAAGCAGAAACTGATGGGAGGAGCCCCCGTGGCATAGTGGTTGTGTGTGAGACTGCGGCCCACAGGATTGGTGGTTCATATCTAGCAGCAGCTCTCCATGAGCAAGACTGGGCCTCCTATTCCCACCAGGGGGCAGTGATGCCCACAAAAAAAAGAAAGAAGAAACTGAGATGGTGTGTCCCATCTACCTCCCTCTTTCTTTTATCCCTGAAGAAGATGCTGGAGATTCTTTAGATAATAATAATAAAAGCATTAATTTAAGAATATATATGTATTCATGTTAAACAACATACCTGGTTTTGCTTATAGGTCCTGTTATTGCCTTGGAGTTTAATGGAGATGGTGTCGTAGAAGGATGTCAGCTCATTATAAATGAGACATTCAATGGGACCAAGGTACAAGATTTTATTGACTAATTATATTGCAGTTAGACCTCTTTATATGTTTCTTTTGCTTACAGCCAAGTATTGTTTTTTTCTCTAGTGATGTGTGGAATTTTAAAAATGAAAAGCAGATCATGATTTTGACTCTGTGGTAAATAATCGAAAGCTAAGCTTTGGCTTTTCATTGTAAAACTAAGATTTTTTAATTTTTTAATACTCAGAAAATATAGATATGCCTATTAAAAGCCTTCAATAGTAAGTGTCTAAAGTCAAAATATGAGCAAATACCTTCATAAGTTGTTATACTTTTTAGAATAATTATATCTTAAAGATCTATTTCTAAGATCATATTTGGTTTAGATAGGCAGTCTTATTACTCAGTTGTTTATTTTTATTTGCTTTGGCTATGCTTTACCAAAAAGTGAACTTGAAGCATGTCTAGAAATCATCACTTGGGTATTTTCTAGATATGTTAATGAGGTTGCTGTATCTTGAATTTCAACTTAATACTCCAATAAATGTAAAAACCGAGCATAAAAGAAGATTAAATGAGTAAATATATCATTTTGAGATGTTATAGCTGAATGAGTTAAGGGATTATGAACCTGCATATTTTACAGGTATAATAGTACTAATTTATAATGAATTTGAAAGGTAACCCCCCTCCTGAAACAAACAAACAAACTCACTGCCATTAAGTCACTTCTGATTCATGGTGACCCTATAGGACAAGGTAGAATTGCCTTTGTGGGCTTCTGAGACTAACTTTTTATAGAAGTAGCCAGCCTCCTCTTTCTCCCAGATCTCATCTAATTCCTGGCTCACATTTGTAAAAGCTAGTTTTGAAAGGTTCTATTGAGCACTGCTTTATTTGCCTGAGGTTTAAAAAATAGTTCCTTTAGAATTCATGAGTCCTGGTGGCACAATAGGTTAAGCTTTGAAATGCAAATCGAAAGCTCAGTGGTTTAAGTTCAACAGCAACTCAATAGGAGGAAGATGAGGGCATCTGCTTACATCAAGATTTATAGCCACAGAAACCCGGTGAAGCAGGTCTGCTGTGTTCTGTGCAGTCGCTTGGAGTGGGACTCAACTCCATAACAGTAGGTTTGTTTGGTTTTTGTCTTAAAATTAGTCAATATTCTCCCACTCCCACCAGAGGGCAGTGATGCCCCCAAAAAAACAAAAACAAAAAAGTTATTAAAAATTAGTCAATATTTTTAGTAGCTTTAAAAAATATTACCTCCCACTCCCACCAGAGGGCAGTGATGCCCCCCAAGATTGTTACCTCCGCAAGTTTTACTTCACAGTCAATTAAACTTGTTATTAAAAACTAGAAGAGGGCTGAGCCCCGGTGGCGTAGTGGTTGTGCGCGGGACTGCGGCCCACTGGGACGGAGGTTCAATTCTGGCTCCCAGGAGCAAAGACTGGGCCTCCTACTCCCACCACCTGAGCGCAGTGATGCCTAAAAAAAAAACTAGAAGAAGCTAAGAGTTCTTTAAATAAGTCTTATTATTCACAGTTGTTGTTAGGTATGTACCCTCAAGTAGCTCTGACTCAACACCCCCATGTACAACTGAACGAAATGTTGTATGTGTTCATCCCTGAGCTATCCTCACAATTATGCAGGAGCATTTATGGTGTTAGGTGTTGTATATGAGAAAAAATGTAAAATTGCTAGCATAAGAAAATACAACTAAGGTATTATGAACACAAAGACTCTAATTATTAGCACTTTTAAAGGAATTTAATTGAAAGAGGTTTTGAATCACAAAGAACTATTGAAACTATATTAGATGAATTCTACAGGTTAAACATAAGGATGTAATTTTGACCGATGGAAAGAATAGACTTTGGCATTTGGGGGCTATTATTTAATTTGTTTCTTTTATACTTAAAATAGATGTTTGTATCAGAAAACAAGGAAACAGCAGCTGGAGATGTAGACAGCTTCTACAACTTTGCTGACATACAGATGGGAATATGAAGTGTAATCTGGAACCAATGACTTGGTATTAAGCTTTTCCAACTTGTTTATTTAGAGTACGATAATATACATTTTTGTATTGGCAATGATTTTTACTATGATAAATTTTTTAAAGTTTATTTTTAATAAATTGCTGAGTACTATTGACTTGAGGCTACAATTGCTGAGCATTTTTGACTTGAGACTCAAAAATAGTTCATTTTAAATTGAGTAGTTTTAATTAGTTTTAAAGTATTTAACCAACTCCTCCACTAAGCTTGTAGTTTTATTTCTTTGCATATGATACTATTTTTTTTGGGGGGGGGGCATCACTGTGCATATGATACTCTTATTAGAAAATGGAATTACTAGTTCATTTTAAAAATCCTAATTAAATGTTCTTTCAAATTTCTAATAAAGTAGACTTTCATCGGTGCTCCATAATATTTGTTTGAGAATACATTTTATTACTTTTTTTTAATTTAGAGGGACTTTTTACTGTGCGATCTATCAGAATAAACCTATACATTTTACTTACATGTGTGCATATTCAGTTAAACAATTGTTTCCTGGTTGTATGATCTAGGAAATAACATTTTGTACACGGAGTTGCTGGTAATACTTTGTACATTGATTTTTAAAGAGATAAGTGTTTGATAACCAATTTTTGCAAGTTAAACTCTACTAACTGATGTTGGTATAGCAATTTAAAGACTACTTTGTGAGTAGCATGACTAATTGAATAAATCCCATACTGTTTAGTTTTATAATATAACTGCTGGCTGATTCTTCTGCTTCCTGATGAGAAAAGGTAAATATGCAAAACTAATAGACTCTAGATGCCCTATCACTGGCAGTTCTTAAAAAGAAAATTCTTTTCATTAGTTTGTGTAAGTTTTTAAGAGAATTAGAACAAAACTTGGACAATCAGGTTAAGAAATGCTGAGGCATGGTTATAAGGTATGCAAGTTATTTTTAATTTCCAAATGAGTTTTACTTTCATTAGGTATACCTCACAAGTCAAAAAATGTTGAAGTACGATAAACTTATTTTAGTTGCTTTGAAGCATTATTTCCCACACATGCCACTCATTTACTAAGGCAGAGGAATCTACTTATTAAAAATACACATTCTCGGGCTCAATCTCCAGATGCATGAAATCAGTGTCTAGGGACACTCTTTTGAGGAGTACCTTAGAATCTAACATAACCAGTCAAGAGAATGTGGCTAGGACAGCTTTGGAGAAGGAACGCAACCTGCCATTCACATTATATGTAAACGCTAATAAGAAATCAGCTTTCATAGGCCTATTTTTTAAAGAAACCTTAGATTTAATTATATTTTGATAAAAATTGAAAATGTCACTTGTAAAATTCCTCTTGGGCTGAGCCCCGGTGGCGTAGTGGTTGTGCGCGGGACTGCGGCCCACTGGGATGGAGGTTCAATTCCGGCTCCCAGGAGCAAAGGCTGGGCCTCCTACTCCTACCACCGGAGGGCAGTGATGCCTAAAATTAAAAAAAAAAAAAAAAAGTAAAATTCCTCTTATGTTTGTTACTAAAAAGTATATTTTCATGTTTTAAATGAAAATGTTTGGGGCTATTTTCTGATTAGTTTATAACTCCTACATTAAATTACAGAATAATACATTGAAAGACTTGTGACATTAAATTAGTAATATCGAGCATGTGCCTGGCTTTATGATGTCTCTTAGCAGTGCATCGTTTCAGTGCTTTGATAAGGGCATTCTATACTACGAAGCTTGATTCTCTTTTAGAACAAACTGTTTCATAAGGTGCAAATCAAAATGTGTGATAATTTGGATCACAATTTACAAGTGAGCTTTACAAACAATGATGAGAGGGTATTAATTTTCCCTTATCTAAGCTGTTAGGGCGATTGTTACTTGCCAGTCGAGTTAATCCAACTCATGATGACCCCATTCAACATTTTCTCTGATTATGATTATATTATGAATCATCATTGTTCCCTTTAAAAATGAGTGCAATATTTATTGTTTTAGAAAAACACACTTCCTTCTGCAAAGCTTACAGTTAAATTCTTTATAACATCTTAGCAAAAACTCAGGAATGTAGTACATAAAGGAGATGTTAACTAAGATTTTTCCATTAGATTTAGTGTCTATTAACCAAAGCCTAAAATTTTATATATTTCAGTTAGATAGAAACTGTTACCTGAATTTAATATGTCTTTAAGAACAATAATTTGGCTTCTGAATGTTTAGCAGGATTTTGAACATTAAGTAATATTATGTTCTGTCGTTCAAAAACTTGGGGTAGTAATCTAAACTTACAACATTTGTTTAGCTTTGATTTTATGAAAAATGAGTAGCTTTCTTAAAATTATATATATTTACATTTTTATTAGCTTTATCTCTATTCTGTTAATAGTACTACTATACTTTTGCTTCTGGATATTTATGTGTGGCTTTTGTATGTAATTTATCTAGAGGTTATAAAATGTGATTTGTAATAAATGTTGTTAAAATGAAAATGGCTTAACATTTCTTTTTATAGAGCACATATTTACTTAAACATATAGAACAATACATAGTTTTTAAAATTCAATGTTTAACGCTAAATAAAATAGTCTAATCTGTGTCCTAGGTTAATGAGGCATTAACTACATGCACATAAAAATGCACATATTCTAAGCATGATGGAAATATGTAAAAGAAGTAGAAAATCAAATTTAGTCTTTTTTTTTAATTGTCCTTTATGCAGCTCTTACGCCAAAGAAACCAAATTCAAAAGCAGAGCGTAGCTGCCAATGTGTTTCATTTGCACCTTTTTTGACACCACATCCATTAGTTTTCAAAAGTGAACGGGCAGCACAAAGGTGGCAAGTTTAGTCTTAAGGAATTGCCAATATCACTCTACTAAAAATACAAAAGTACTGAAACTGCAAATTTGTAGTTTTTTGGGGAGTCATTACTGCCCTCTGGTGGTCGTGGGAGCTACCCAGCGCTGCTCCTGAGAGCTGCCGCTGGATTTGAACCGCGAAGCCCACAGACGGCAGCCCGCACTAATTTGTTAGTTTTTAAATGGCATTTATTATTTCAGAGAATTTGAGAAAAAAAACATGAATTTGATGTTCACATCTTAAAATTTGTTTTTCTCATTTATAAGGTACATTTTAAGAGGAAAAGGGATTTCCTACTGACAAATTTTAGCAACAGATTCAGAAACAACTTTTTCTCTTTTGTAGTGTTTTAGTGCTTTCCTGGTAAATGAGAGCTGGTTCTCACATACCCATAAGTGAGTAGGGAAGGGAGCAAAGACCGCAATACTCTCACCATGAATTTTTTTAAAAAGTTTGATTGGCATATAATTCACATATGATATAATTTAATATTTTAATCATCAGGGGCTGAGCCCTGGTTATGTAAGTGGTTGAGTGCAGGACTGCGGCCCACGGGCTTGGAGGTTCAAATCCAGCGGCAGCTCTCAGGAGCAGCACTGGGTAGCTCCCACGACCACCAGAGGGCAGTAATGCCCCTCCAAAAAAAAACCAAAAAAAAGGAATGTGCAATCAACTACAATCAATTTCAAAACATTTCTTCTCTCCTGAATGTATGTTGTTAGCTTCCCATTTCTGCTCCCCAACTGCCTCAGCCATACCCTTAGGAAAATATAGATTTTCCTGCCCTGGATTTCATATACAGAAAGTTTACACAACAAAAAAGAAGAAATGAACAAATGAAAACAACAATGACAAAATAGAGCAAAACCTCAGTAACACAAAAATAGAAAATATCAACAACAGAAACAACTTTAAAATGGACTAAAAAAGAGATCAAATGATAAGACATTATAGTTTAACCTAACTATAACTGCCATAATCACCTCTCTCTAATAGCAAGTCTATTCACATCCCTTTCTATCTTCTTTCTCATAGGACAACACTTTCATGTATTTCAGCAGATTCTTTTGGTATCTACCTTTATATCTCTAAACAATATCTCACCATGGATTTGATACTCCTGGTCCCTTCTCTTACCATTTCATTTTAATTTGGTCAAATGGTAAGTGGATTAATGAAAATTAACTTGCAAATTGTATGACACATATCCCCAACATGAACTACCAACAAAGAGATAATTATCATCACACATCATCATTTTAATTGGATACTGGCAATACTTGGGCTGACTGCAATACCAATACTAAACCAAACCAAATTCGCCGTCACCAAGTCCATTGCGATTGATGCTCCCTGTGGGTTTCAGGGACTAACTCTGTGGGAATAGAAAGCCACAACTTTCTCCTATGGAGTGGCTGATGCTTTTGAACTGCTGACCTTGCAGTCATACCCCAACTTGTCACTATTACACCACGAAGTTCAACTTATACCCTGAGTCATGGAACTAAAAGCCTCTTAACTTGCCCCACCCATCTTTACTCGCACTGCCTAGTTTACTAGGAAAACAAGACTAAACTCATGGATTCCTTAGTCATGAAGCCTTTTCAGGTAGAATGGGGCTCATTCATTCCTTCTTTGGTGCACACTTGTACCTGTAGTGACTTCGTCTGTTTATGAAAGGACTTCAGAAAGTTCATGGGAAAATTCCATTGTGTTTTCATTCTATTTCTCTAAGAATTTTTGGAAGCCCCCTCAGATCAGCAGTCAGTATCTTCTCGGAGCTTGTTAGAATCTCAGGCCCCATTTCAGATCTAGTGAATAAACATCTGCATTTCAAAAAGATCCTCAGGGAAGTCATTTGCATATTGAAATTAGAGACGCTCCATGCGAGACAATTCGCTCCTCCTGGACTTTAAATAATCAAGGCCTAGAAGACTTTGTATTCCAAGAGAGTGACCCAGGGTCCAATATGTGATCTATTCTGAGTCACAATGTTAACTTTTTATTGTGAACTAGGTGAAGGTTTACAGGGTAGATAATCAGTTTTGCATTCAACATATTTAATAAATATTTTAAGTGAACACTTTGCAATCCAGTGCTGCTTAATTTTATCTTACCTTCAAATTTTAGTCTTTTCTATAATTCTTCCCTTAATGTATCCCTGAAAAATATGTGTTGCAGATCCGAACCATTATGCCTATGGTTATAATCCCATTTAGGAAGGGGTGGTGTTTGTTCTGTTAAATAGGTAGGATTAGTGTGAATTATATCTCCTATCAGTGTCTTTTGAAATACAAGATATTAAACATGTAAACTAGAAGGCATAGAAAGGGAAAAGAGAGTTGCCAAACTGCTTGAAGACTGCTTAAGAGCAGGAGCTCAGAAGAGTCAAGGACCTCTTCCAGAGCTGACAGAAAGCCTTCCCTCCTGGAGAAGGCCCCCTCAATTAGGACCCTAGCCACCTGAACTGTGAGAAAAAATGCTGTTAGTTAAAGCCACCCACCTATGATGTTTCTGTCATAGAAATACAAAAGTACTGTATATACTTGTGTAAAAGCCAAGTTTTTCAGCACATTTTTATGCAGTTTTTGTGGTAAAATTAGGTGCCTCGACTGATATTTGGGTTGGCTTATACTGAATTATATACAGTACTTCATTTTAGAATTTATTTATTTATTTATTTATTTATTTATTTAGGCATCACTGCCCTGTTGGTGGGAGTAGGAGGCCCAGCCTTTGCTTCTGGGAGCTGGAATTGAACCTCCGTCCCAGTGGGCCACAGTCCCGCGCACAACCACTACGCCACCGGGGCTCAGCCCCTTCATTTTAGAATTAAAAAAAAAACATATCATGATTTGTTTTCCTACTAGGTGTTTCTGCACCAAAACCTAGAGAGCTATAAGAACATTCATGGTATTTATAAGAGGCCAGCAGATCCTGATTTATTTTCTAATAGAGTTTCACATTAAAGTTGCTTTATTCAAGGAGCACATTTTGCGCAAAACCAATGCAGTGGTTTGGTGATGCCACGGCTGAATAAAAGTGGAGCCTTGGTAGTATGATGAGCTAACTTTGGGGTACTGATTGCAAAGTGTCAGGGGTTCAAGTCCATCAGTCACTCCAAAGAAAGATGAAGCTCTCTGTTCCTATAAAGATTTAGTCTTGGAAATCACAAGGAGCCATTCAACTCCATTCCTACAGGGTCACTAGAACTCAAGTTGACGGCAACAGGTTGGAGGTGTTTTTTTTGGTGGTAGTGGTTTGGTATTGTTTTTTCAGGGATGCGCTTGGCCATTATCAATTAGCCACAGAAGTATTCAGTTTTGCTACAATTTTTAAGGGAAATATGGTAGTAACAGGAACTTGTATTTTCTTCTTGAAACAAAAGGCTTAATTATAAATTGAAAACTTGAAAATAAAATCCTAAATGCATATTACCTTTTATTTTAAGTGTTTTTTCTTTCTCTTTCCTCAGTATGAATTTTAACTTCTTAATATGAGGCTCAAATTTCATACTTATAAAGTATTTCTTTACATTTAATCAGTGGTGGGAGTAGACCAGGATCCACGTAATGTAACATTACCCCTTCCTATTACTGTTTTAAAGGGGACATAACAGAAGCAAAGAAGAAACATGCACAGATATGGTGTTTAGGTTTGAAGAGTCAGATGTTTTAATGACCTCCTTTACACATCTTTGCCTCAAGTATTTAGTATGACTTATTTTTTTTTGTTTGTTTTGGGCATCACTGCACTCCGGTGGTGGGAGTGGAGGCCCAGCCCCACTGCTGGACTTGAACCTCCATCGCAGTGGGCCACAGTCCCGCGCACAACCACTACGCCACCGGGGCTCAGCCCGATTTTTTATTATGGTAACATATAACCGTTTTCCATGTTTAAGTATATAAGTCAGTGACAGTATCATCACTATTATTTGTTTGCAAAATTTTTTCATCTCCCCAAATAAAAATTATTAATTGTTCCCTCTTACTCCCTCCTCCCCAGCTCCAGCTCCTCAGTAAAACTTTCTTTATATACTTTACTGTTCTAGATATTTCGTGTAAGTGGAATCAGGAAGTGTGTGTGTGTGTGTGTGTGTGGCTTATTCTATTTGCATTTGAATACTAAGCTAAAGATTGACAGTTTGATAAGAATTAAAAATCTGCTTCTGTATATATTTATGTTGAAATGTACTAAAGACTAGTTGATCTTGATCCATAAACGCTTTAAGTCCTTTTTACTTTCAGCAAGCAAGGTCATGTCATCTGCACATTTTGAATGAGCCGTCCTCTAATTCTGATGCTGCATTCTTCTTCATATAGCTCAGCTTCTCTGATAACTTGCTTAGCACACAGAAGTATTATATATGGTGAAAAGATCCAACCCTGATGTACAACTTTCCTGATTTTAAAACACAAAATAGTATCCCCTTGTTATGTTCAAACAGCTACCTTTTGATCTATGTATAGGTTCTACATGAGTATAATTAAGTGTTCTGGAATTTCCATTCATTCTTTGCAACGTTATCCATAATCTGTTATGATCCATGCAGTTGTCTACATAGTCAACAAGCCACAGATAAGCATCTTTCTTTGGGGGGAGTTTTTTATTGGGTGTTTAAATTTCTTCACTTGTTATGGGTTTTTGAGATATTCTATTTCTTCTTGAGTAGATGTAGGAAGTTTGTATGTTTATCTGTTATATTTATGTTATCTAGTTTGTTGATACATATTTGTTGATAAGATTCTCTTATAATCCTTCTTGTTTAATTGACAATGATCCCACTTTCATTGCTAATTTTAGCTGTTTTTCTTTCTTTGTGTTTATAAGTGCAGCCAATGATTTGTCAATTTAATTGATCTTTAAGCAGCCAACTTCTGATTTTGCTAATTCTATTATTTTCTGATTTTCTTTTTTCTTCTTACTCTGATCTTTATATTTTCTTCCTTTTGTTAGCTGTGGGGTTAATTTGCTCTTCTTTCTTGTTCCTCAAGGTATACAGTTTTGTTATTGATTTGAAATATTCATTTTTAATTTAGGAACTTACTGCTATAAATTTTCCTCTTTCAGTACTACATCCCATAAATTTTGGTACAATGTGCTTTCATTTTTATTCTAGTCAAAGTATTTTCTGACTTATTTCTTGCTTTCTTTCTTTACCCATTAGTTGTTTGTTTTTATTAATTTGTCTCAATATTTCCTGTTTTCCTTCTATTATTAATTTCTAGTTTTAGTCCATGGTTATCAAAATAATCATTGTTTAATTTAAATCTTTTAAACTTTACTTAGCCATATGCTAGAGAATGATCTAAATGCACATGTATCTGGGAGGTCTAATTGTTGTATAGAGTTTTTCGGGTCCTTCTTTCTAGATATTCTGTCCAATATTTTAATGACAGTAATATAGAGAAATTTATAACTAAAGTTTATTTTTGTCTGATAATAACATAGTTCAGCTCTCTTGACACTCTTTGCATGAAGCATCATTCTCTTTGTTCATTTTCAACCTGTTTAATCTGTTTGGCTTCTTTTGGTCTAAAATATGTCTCCTTAGTTGTTGCCTTAGGGAATAAGTTTTGGGGTTTTGGGGGGATTGTTTTGTTTTGGGGGCATCACTGCCCTCTGGTGGTGGGAGTAGAAGGCCCAGGCTTGCTGCTGGATTTGAACCTCCAACCCAATGGGCCACAGTCCCATGCACAACCACTACGCCATCAGGGCTCAGCCAATAAGTTTTATTGAAATGTTTCCCTTGGGTCTAACCCTGTTTCTTTTCTTGTTTTGTTTTGTTTTTGTTTTTGTTTTTTGGGGCCATCACTGCCCTCTGGTGGTGGGAGCAGGAGGCCCAGCGTTAGCCCCTGTGGAGCCACTGCTGGAATTGAACCTCCATCCCAGTAGGCCGCAGTCCTGCGCACAACCACTACGCCACCGGGGCTTAGCCCCCTCTTTCTTTTCTTAAAGTGTTCACTTATGTAAATTTTTAACCTGTGTAAGTGAACATCCATTTATTTTCATCTAAAACATTTTCCTGTACATGTATGTCTTCCTTTCCTTGGTAGCACTCTAAACTCTCTACCACTGACTGTATTAATAATACTATTATTACACTCAACCAATGTCTCATGGGGGCTACTTAATTTCTCAACAAGCTGAGAACACTTCCTATAAAGTAAACCAAGAATGCATAAACTTTAGATATATCAATGGATTTTTAACTCATACCTAATCATAAGCCATAATCAAAGAACAATTAGTTCTTACAATGTAGCCCTCTCTACGCAGGACACCCTCATGACGTGATTACCAAAGATATGAGTGCCATAGCAAACTGTGAAGAAATCAGATGGTGCCTGGCTATCAAAAAAAATAGTGTCTGGGATCTTAAAGGCTTTTCTTAAAACAAGCAGTTATTTAAGTAAGGGGTCAGCTAATTGCACAAAGAAGGAGCACACCAGCCCATGTGATCCAAGGATTATAAATAATAAAATCCAAGATTAGAGGAAGGAATTGTATTAGAGCTTAAATTCTGAACACCCAGTTTACAAAAGGCTATGGGTGACATTGAAAGCCCAACATTCATTTGCAAAGTCCTCACACCAATTAAATACCCATTGAGCACCCACAGATCATTGTGTTAATCCAGATAGACTAGAGAAATTCATAAGCACACATGCATATAAGAAAGTTTTATATAGTAGAGCAATTGAACATCGAGAAAACAGCCCAGTCCGGTCTGTCATAAGTCTGATACCTTAAGTCCTCTTCAGACTGACAAGGCACATACAATCACACCAGGACAATCACAGGTAGAAGGATCTTCATGCTGGCAGGGGTCTCTCCGTGGCTCCTCCAGTTTCCAGGGCTCAGGGTCTATCAGCATGCTGCCAAATGTCTTGTCAGCTGCAATCTTTCCCAGGGAGTAAGTATGTATGTATCACAATACATACATAACATATACTATGCCAAGCACCTTCACATGTCTGCTGTCATCATGATTTTCCAAATCTCTGCTTTTCCATTTGAGCCCTTGATAGCAGGTTCTCATCCTTTCCCCTCCCAGCTCCCCTCACTCCACCACCCCTCAGTACTTTATAAATTATGATTTTTTTCATCTTACATTGTCTGACATCTCTCTTTGCCCACTCCTCCAATGACCGTCCTCCAGCTAGGAGGTTATGTGTAGATCCTTGTAACTGGCTCTCCCCACCTTCCCTCCACCCATCCGGCACCCCTACACTCTTAATCCTCAAATTGACACCAGATTAGGTAATTGCCACAAACATTGACTAGGGTTGTAAATAGAGTGCATTCAAAAGTGGATTGCTGTAGATATAGTTAGGTTAAAATTTAACATGTTCTCATTTGTTTTCCCTTTTGGGGCCATTTTTAATTTGTTCTAGTTTCTATTCTGCTTGCTCTTTAATTGAGAATTTTTCTGGGTTTTGTTTCATTGCCATAAGATAAGTAGTCTATAGAGATAGTAACTAGAATAATAGTTTCTTAGTATTATGGCAGGGGAGATTGGAAGTTAATGGAGTGCTAACACTAATGGACATGAGAATGAAAAAAATGTTCTAAATTTGATTGTGGGGGTAATTGCACAACTTAAAATCTAAACCTTTTAATTTTATAGTACATGAATTATATACCAATAAACATTTTTAAAGGAAAATAAAATGAAAACAATATAAATAAGATGTCTCTTTTAAACAGCATACAGGTGGATAGTATGTATGTTTAATCCATCTGCTACTCTCTGCCTTTTGATTGGAGATTGTTACCTTTACATTTAAGAAAATTACTGGTAACAAAGAACATCTGCCATTTTGCAATTTGTTTTTGTGTCTTATACTATTTTGTCCCTCATTTCCTGGCACTATGTGTGTTTCAATGAAAGTTTTTATTTTTCCTTTTCTGTGTATTTTTAAGATATTTTTTCTTTATAGTTACCATGAGGATGACATTTGACATATTAAATGTATAATATCCTAGTGTAACTTTATATTAGTAGCAAAACCAAAAAATTCTCCCTATACCACTCCTCCCACTTTTGTTATTATAATAAATTTTATCTTCATGTGTTCAATAACATGTAATTATATTTTATTTAAAAATAATAGAACATAACTATTAGAGCTATAAACCAAAAATACCATAAAATTATTTTATTTTCCCTTTTATTTTATTTCCCTTTTATTTTCCCATGATATTACCTTCACTAAGGGTCTTTGTGTTATCCAACTATACATGTCTTCAAACTATTTTCTAGTGTCCTATTCAATCTCAAACTTTTTTTGCTGTTCTTTTAGGACAGCTCTAGTCCCTCCCTCAGCTTTTATTTCTCTGGCAATGTCATTTCCCCCTTATTCTTTTTTTCACTTTTTTAAAAACCATTTTATTGGGGGCTCATATAACTCTTACCACAATCAATACATACATTTGTACATTTGTTGCCATCATCATTCTCAAAACCTTACTTAAACCCTTAGTATCAGCTCCCCATATTTCCACTCCCTCCCCACTCTTCCGCCCTCATGAACCCTTAATAATTTACAAATTATCATTATTTTGTCATACAGTCCACTGTCCAATGTGTCCCTTCACCCACTTCCCTGTTGTCTCGACCCCAGGGAGGAGGTTATATGTAGATCCCTGCAATTGGTTTCTCCTGTCTACTCCACCGCCCCCCCCCCCCCCAGTATCACCACTCCCACCACTGGTCCTGAAGGGATCATCTGTCCTGAATTCCCCATGTTTCCGGCTCTAGTGTACATCCCCTGGGTTAGTTGAATTTGTAAGGTAGAATTAGGATCATGATAGTGGGGATGGGGTGGGGGAGAAAGCATTTAAGAACTAGTGGAAAGCGGCATATTTCTTCGTTGCTACACTGTACCTTGACTGGCTTGTCTCCTCCCTGCGACCTTCTGAAGATTCCCCTTATTCTTTTTTTTTAGGCATCACTGCCCTCTGGTGGTGGGAGTAGGAGGCCCACCCTTTGCTCCTGTGGAGCTGGAATTGAACCTCCATCCTAGTGGGCCGCAGTCCCGCGCACAACCACTACGCCACTGGGGTTCAGCCTGATTCCCCTTATTCTTAAAAGGCAATTTTGCGCCATAAAAAAATCTTGATAGTTTGTATCTTTTAGGATTATAAATATAAGGAGGCTTCAAAAAGCTGATGAGAATTTTCCATTACCTTTTCCATAGACTTTTTTGATACATATACACACACACACACACACACACACACACTCTCTCACGTCTTTTCCTGGCTTCCAATGTTTCTGAGGAAAATTAGCATGTAATCTTATTGAGGAGTCCTTGAGTATAACACCTCTTGCTATATTCCGAACCCTCTCTTTGCCTTTGGTTTCTAAGACTTTGATTGTAATGTGTCTTGATGTGGCTCCCTTGAGTTTATCCTACTTGTAGTTCATTGAGCTTTTTGAATTTGTAGATTAATCTCCATCATATTTGGAAATTTTTCTGCTATTATTTCCTTGACTATTCTCTCCATCTCTTTCTCACTGCTAGGATTCCTGTGATGTTATATGTTGGTCATTTGATGGCATTCTACAATTCCATCAGGCTTTGCTCCATTTTCTAGATTATTTTTTCTCTTCAAAATCAATTTAGGAGGCTGAGCCCGGTGGCGTAGTGGTTGTGTGTGAGACTGCGGCCACTGGGTTGGCGGTTCAAATCCAGCAGCAGCTTTCTAAGAGCAAGGCTGGGCCTCCTACGCCCACCAGAGGGCAGTGATGCCCCCCCAAAAAAATCAATTTAGCATGCTTTATCCTCTGGTTCATTGATTCTGCCTTCTGCCAGTTCAAATATATTGTTAGTCACCTTCATAATAGTGCATTTCAGTTACTATACTTTTTTAGATTATAAAAGTTTTATTGCAATATAATTAACATATCATACAATTGAATACTTCATATTGTTCAGTCATCACCACAATCAACTTTGAAACATTTTCTTCCTTTTGGTACCCATTGCTTTTCAGTCCCCATTTGCCCACCTTTGCTTCTGTGCCCACAGGTACTATCTTCATAGAGCCACTTATCCTGATGTCTCTATGCAGAAAAATCCTGGCCCAGCTCATATCAAAAAAGGCCAGGATCTAGTTCAAGAATAAGTCACAATATCAAGAGAAAAACATAAGCAAATACTGTCATCAAATCAATGCTGAGTCCTGTGACCCTATAGGACAGGATAAAACTGCTCCTGTGAGTTACCAAAACTATAACTGTTTAAGGGAGTAGGAATGACTGGTGGTTTCGAACTGCTGATCTTGTGGACCACAAGATTTAGGGAAATAAAAAGAGAAAAGACAGTAGATGACGAAACTTAAGATTTGGAAATATCCAAGGCTTCACATTGATTCATTCCAGTTTGATCCTTGCTAAGAATCTTTATTACAGAATCTAACCCTGTAGATTCTGATTCAATGTGTCAGGAGTGAGAATACAAATTCTGAGCAGGGACTGAATAGAAATGAATCATTTCAAAGCCCTGGAAATACTTTTCTCCCTCTGACCCCCCAGGGACAGATATGACTGGGAGCAGCCATCAAAAAATGTTTTCAACAAACATTGTGAATTCTGTTAAAAACAAGTGAAAATAATAAAATTAAATAAAAGAATAGAAGTTGGAGGGAGAGAACCAAATGGAAATTACAAAAATTGAAAAGTACAATAACCAAAATAAAAATCTCAATGGATGGACTCAGTAGTAGGTTGGAGATGGGAGAAGAGAGAATAAAATACCCCCAATCTTATCAAAATAGAGAATATAAGTGGGGGTGGGAAGAAGTTCCAGGGACCTGTCAGGAATAGCAAAACAACTAATATTCATATCATTTCAGTACCAGAAGAAGAGAAGAGACCAAAAAGCCCCAAACCCAGTGTCATCAAGTCAATTCCAATTCAAGCAATACCACAGGACTGAGAAGAATTGTTCCACAGGGTTTCCAAGCCTGCAATTGTTGCAGAAGCAGACTGCTAGATCTTTCTCACTTTGGTTCTTTTAAAGGGAGAGAATGGGAGTGAAAATGAATTCAAATTAATAATGGCCCAAATATAATAAAAGATAGAGCCCTGGTGGTGTAGTGGTTACATGATAGGATGTGCTCTTCAGAGTCAGCAGTTCACAACCACCAACCAGTCTCTTTGTGGGAGAAAGAGAAAGTTTTCTACTTCTGTAAACAGTAGTAGGAATCCACTCAAAGAGTTTGGTTTTGGTATTCATTTTACAGATACAATAAACTCCAAAGGCACCGTATCTTAAAGGAGTCATGCACCCCCCACCCCACCCCCAGGATGCGTCTGCTGACTCCAGCTGAGTGGAAACTAGTTCAGGGGGCCGGGGACTGGCTAACAGGGGCCTGGGACATGGATCTGGGGTCGGCTTTCCATAATGCAGTGGCACTCCACCGCCCACTCTGGAATGACACCCCTTCTGGGAGACTGGATTTGGGCCCAGGACCCAGGGTTCCCATGCATCCTGTCCTACAGGTGACCACGGTGCCACCTGCTGCTGCCCCTCTCCTTGAATCCAGACCCGAATTGGTCAAGCTCCTCCCCAGGATTGTCACACCCCCTGCTACCCTGTGAAGCCATATGTAAAACCGGGCGCCACTGTTGTTGTCTGTGGCCTGAGTCTGCGCAGCAGTCCTACCACCGCCCACCCCACCCCCTCCTCTCCGCCCCTGCCCTCCCC
>PVJH01009810.1:34825-77117 GCA_004026705.1 Nesogale talazaci | reverse complement strand
TTGTTGAGAATTTGTGATGGGCCCCTGGTATAAAGAGAAGGTGACCAATGGATACCTTGGGGAGCTTAAGTGAGGTGGAAGAGAATCGTTTTGAGCTTGTGAATTAGTGCATATTGCTGCAGATTTTATGGATGGCTTGTTCTGATCTGACTTTTCTTGTGGATGCAGACTTCACAACGTTCCAACTGGAATGAAAATTCTCCACAACGAAAAATATGATTGCTCCCTCAGAGGACTGGGCTGATGTAAGTGGGCAATATAGAAATTGGAAGGCATGAACTCATTGGCTTACAAACTCTCATAGATGGGGGAATATATATTCAAAGGATTATAGGATCAAGGTGTGGGTATTACGCAACTGCAACTGTAAGGCATAGAATATGTTTTGTTTTGTTCACTTATAGGATGATATTTTTTTTTGGGGGGGGTTGGCATCACTGCCTTCTGTTGGGAATAGGAAGCCCAGCCTTGCTCCTGGATTTGAACCACTAACCCAGTGGGCCACAGTCCCGTACACAACCACTCCGACACTACGCCACTAGGGCTCAGCCCCAGAATGTTATTTTTGAATGATGGTGGCACATATAGAATTGTATGCGTTTTAGTTTTATCCTCTTAGGTACAGATATGATTTTATTGTTTGAAAATTACATATGGTTAGAGAGTCATATGAAAGTGTCAAATTGATAAGGAGTTGTCTGTGGCAGGCATGTACTCTTGTGTTAATTTAAGGATTGGGAGCATAGGAGTAAAGTTTGTCAATCTGGAGATAGCCAATGAGACCTCTGTGTGGGCATGGCTTTCTCCTGAGAATTCTGGGAAATCCTGCGGTATTTCCTTTTGGAGGTGAGAGACTTATGGCTTAGCCCTTGGGAGACATTCCTGCTGACAAGATGCATGACAGCATGCTGATAGAACCTGAGCCTTGAAAACTGGAGGAGCCAAAGGAGACCCCTGCCAGAGCTGAGATGCTTCTACCACCACTGTATACTGCTGATAGATCCTGAGTCCTGGAAATGAGGAGCCATGGGGTTCCCCTGACAGCACTGGGATGTTTCTACTGCTGCTGGATACACAAGAATTTGCACCACTGGCCTGTGATTGTCATTGCAAGTACTTTTGGGTCAGAAGAAGACTTTATAGACTGGTATTGGACATATGGGCCAATATTGGACTTATGACCTTGGATTGGGCTGGGTTTAGATGTTTTCTTAATGTATTGTTACTCTTATATACTCTAGTACATAAATGTGTGTGTATGAATTTGTTTCTCTAGTCTACCTGGATTAACACATAAACATTGTTTATTGAAAATAAATTCCTTCAACAGTAATAAAACAAAACAAAAACAGTTTCTGAATCATAGAAATACTATATGCAACAGAAAAAAACTGCCCAGTCCTGTGCCATACTCATGTTTGATCTCATTTTTCTTGTTTCTAAATTGTATTCTTGCTGTGTTTCTTCAAAGAAAGACTTGCTTGTTTTTTTTGGCAGTCCATGGCACCCTCAATATACTTCACCTTCCGTGTTCAATGTTGAACTTTCATATATATATGAGGCAACTGAGTGTACTACAGCTTGGGTCAGGTGCACCTTCGTTCTCAAATGAATGTCCCTGCCTTTCAACACTGTAAAGAGGTCTTGTGCAGCATATTTACCTAGTGAAATGTGTTCTTGGATCTTTCCTGCTGCTTCCATGAGGATTGATTGTGGATTCACCCAAGATGAAATCCTTGACAAGGTCAATATTTTCTTTATCATGATTTTACCTAAAATCATGGGCCTAAAGTTCTTTTAAAGAAAAGACCACCTACCTATATACCCCTCAACCACACATCTTGGCTCTGGTGCTTTTTGTCATTAATTTTAGTATAGGTTATCACTATTCCCAACAAAGTTGCATTAACACACATACCAAAATGAATCCAAATTCACTGCAATGCAACCTGATAGTTGATACAGATGTGAAGTATAATAAATCAGTGCACCTCTTGCTTTTAACATAGTTCTGGTAGTAATCAGACTTCAAAATTTTATCCTCAGCTAAATCTCTTATCAATCTCTTGAGCAAAGAATAGGGTGTGTGTGTCAAGCAGGGTTCTCTTAGAGAAATAAAATCAGGACACTAGTAATTCTTTTTATATATTTATATATAGAGAAAGGTATATAAGATAAGAAAGAAACATTTAACTATAAAGCAGTACAGATTGCTCGTTGCAACTCACTTGCGTGAGGCAGCTAAAAGAATGGCAGTCCTTCAAGTCTTGAGGGCGCTGAGTAGTCCTTTTTAGAGCAATGCAGGCTCTCTGGTCATAGGCAGCAAACAGCAGAGCAGGTCACCAACAGTCAGTTAGATAACAAAGTCCAACAGTCCCCAGCTCGAGATGTATATCCCAGGAGCGTGGCGAAGTAGGGCTTGAAGGCACCTCAACTCACAGCAACACAGTCCAAGATTAGGTGTCCCACGGGAAGTGTTGCTTGGAGGTCCAGGCACAGGACGAACAAGGCAGCTCTCTGGTCCGAAGATCCTGAAGCAAGAGAGAGGGTGGGACTCACTGAGCCCTTCTTATCTCTGCTCTTCAATTCATCCCGTGTGTTCATTGGCCGTGCTGTCACAACAGACCGATCAGACTTCTCTGGCCATGTTGGCATAACAACCTACCCATCACAATCCACCCCTTGCTAACATGGCACCTGTGTCAGGCAGGGTTCTCTTAGAGAAATTAAATTCAGGACACTAGTAATGCCTTTTTATATATTTATATACTGAGAAAGATATATATATAAGATAAAAAGATAACAAGTTAACTATAAAGCAATACAGATTGCTCAGTGCAACTCACTTAAGATATATAAAATAAAAAGAGAAAAAGTTAACTATAAAGCAATACAGATTGCTTGGTGCAACTCACGTACCTGAGGCAACTAGAAGACTAGCAGTCCTTCAATTCTTGAGGGCTGCTGAATAGTCCTCTGTAGAGCAATCCAGGCTATCTGGTTACAGGCAGCAAACCGCAGAGCAACAGTCACCAATAGTCACCAACTGTAACCAACGGCCAGCCAGATAACAGAGTCCAACAGTCCCCAGCTCAGATGTATATTCCAGAAGTGTGGCGAAGTAGGGCTTGAAGGATCCTCAACTCACAGTAACACAGTCCACGATTAGGTGTCCTACGGGTTTGTTGCTTGGAGTTCGAGGCACAGGACGAACAAAGCAGCTCTCTGGTCCGAAGATCCGGAAACAAGAGAGAGAGAGGGGGCGGGACTTGTAAAGCCCTTCCTATATCTGCCCTTCAATTCATCCCGTGTGTTCATTGGCTGTGCCATCACAACAGATCCACCAATCTCCTGTGGCCATGTTGGCATAACAAAGCTACCCATCACAGCACCTGCACACAATTTTTTACCCATATAGAATTTCCAGATATCAATGAAATCAAACTTATACTTCACATGAAACATCTATCATACATATGAATGAGAACACATTGAGTCCAATTGTAGCTGATATATAATGCAGGCGCAAAGAAAGGATTCAATAAGCTCATATACAGAAAATACATGAACAATCACAAACCTTGCTTTTGCAATTGATCACATGGTCGTAATTGGTAGGTAGAACTACCTTCTTCTACTATCCATTCTGTATTACCTTTGACCTCAGCAATCACTTCAGCTGGTTGTGGTTTTTTGCCTCGTGAGGTGAACCAGACCTTTATTCCTGAGGGGTCAAGGTCATAAGATGAACTGTCATGATGGGGTTGCTGTAATTTACCATTAAATTTTATCACAGGGAAAGGTAGCACTAAGAGTCGGCCTAAGAGTGGGCTTTCCTGGATTCCAGACATATGTAACACCAGCTCAATTTCTTCTTGAAAATCTGGATGAATCACACCACTCAGTACAGTGACACCAGTCCTGATCTGTTGATCCAAAGGCATGAGAAGCCCAGAGTGCCCAGGGGGCATTCTCAGGTGCCAGTTCAGTGGAATCTGTGCTGTGTTTCCAGGTGAGAGAGTTCCTTTCTTTGGGACCAGGACCTCCAGTCCCAAAGAACATAGGGTTGCTGGGGCAGGAAGCAAAAAAGATGCAAGTGGGTCAATAGGGGTAATAGTGAGTGGTACCACTCCAGTTTCCACCCTTTGGTTCCTGGACCCATGAATCCTGGCTATTGGAGACACAGCACCATATATTGGCTGCTGGTTTAAAGAGTATACAGCTTCCTGGAGAACAGTGGCCCAGTCTCACAAGTTTGCGTCGCAGTTGTGTCTTCAGGAGCCCATTCCATCGTTCTATCAAGCCAGCTGCTTCAGGATGATGAGGAACATGATATGACCAGTGAATTCCATGGACATGGGCCCATTGCCGCACTGAATTTGCTGTAAAGTGAATTCCTTAATCTGAAGCAATGCTAAGTGGGATGCCATGACAGTGGATGAGGCATTCTGTAAGTGAATGAATGGTGGTTTGGGCAGAAGTATTGGGTGCAGGGAAAGCAAATCCATATCCAGAATAGGTGTCTTTTCCAGTCAGAACAAAGCACTGCCCCCTCCAGGATGGGAGTGGTCCTATATAATCAACTTAGCACCAAGTTGCTGGTTGATCTCTCCGAGGAATGGTCCCATATGTTGGACTTAATGTCGGTTTCTGCTGCTGGCAAATAGGGCACCCAGCAGTGGCTGTGGCCAAGTCAGCCTTGGTGAGTGGAAGTCCATGTTGCTGTGCCCATGCGTAACCTCCATCTCTGCCACCACTTTGTTCATTGCCATTGGGCAATAACAGGAGTGGCAGAGGAAAGAGGAGGGCCTGTCTCCACAGTGCGTGTCATCTTATCTACTTGATTGTTAAAGTCCTCCTCTTCAGAGGTAATCCTTTGATGAGCATTCACATGGGACACAATTACATTTACTTTTTTGGCCCATTCAGAGTGATCTATCCACATACCTCTTCCCCACACCTCCTTGTCACCAATCTTCCAATCATGTTCCTTTCAAGTC
The DNA here is from genome assembly GCA_004026705.1 of Nesogale talazaci. Classification (NCBI taxonomy): domain Eukaryota; kingdom Metazoa; phylum Chordata; class Mammalia; order Afrosoricida; family Tenrecidae; genus Nesogale; species Nesogale talazaci. Next base: position 72,117 of record PVJH01009810.1, on the reverse strand, counting down.
CCTGACCATCAGCCAAGCCATTAGCCACAGCCCAGTCTCACATCTGGCCACTTTTCCTTGTAGGCAAACTGAACGGCCAGGTGCACTGCTCGAAGTTCTGCCCATTTGGAGGATTTTTTTTCACCACTATCTTTCAGGGAGATCCCAGAAAGGGGTTGTAGCGCTACTGCTGTCCACTTACAAGTGGCACCTGCATATTATGCATAGGCATCTGTGAACCAAGCATGACTTTTTTGCTCTTCAGTTAAATTATCATAAGAAACTCCCCAGGAGGCCATAGGTGCAGATTTGGAACGAGAAGGTAATGTGACTGGAGTGGAGACTGTGGGCATTTGGGCCACTTCTTCATGCAGCTTACTTGTACCTTCAGGTCCTGCTCTGGCCCGATCTCGTATGTACCACTTCCATTTAACAATGGAGTGTTGCTGTGCATGTCCAACTTTATGAATCTGTGGGTCAGACAATACCCAGTTCGTGATTCGTAGTTCAGGCCTCATGGTGACTTGGAGGTCCAAGGTGAGGCGTTCAGTCTCCACAAAAGCCCAGTAATAGGCCAACAGCTGTTTTTCAAAGGGGAAGTCATTGTCTGCAGAAGATGGCAGGACTTTACTCCAAAATCCCAGTGGTCTACGCTGTGATTCACCATTAGGGGTCTGCCAAACACTCCACACTGCATCTTTATTAACAACTGAAACCTCTAGCACCATTGGGTCAGCTGGATCAAATGGTCCCAGTGGCAAGGCAGCTTGCACAGCAGCCTGAACCTGTTGCAGAGCCTTTTCTTGTTCCAGGCCCCACTCAAAATTGGAGGCCTTCACTGTCACCTGATAAATAGGTCGAAGTAGAACACCCAAGTGAGGGATATGTTGCCTCCAAAATCCAAAAAAGCCCACTAGACATTGTGCCTCCTGTTTCGTTGTTGGGGGAGCCAGATGCAATAGCTTGTTCTTCACTTTAGTGGGAATATCTCGACATGCTCCACACCACTGGACCCCTAGAAATTTTACTGAGGTGGAGGGTGCTTGAATCTTTGTTGGGTTAATTTCCCAACCTCTTGTATGCAGATGCTGTACTAATGAATCTAGAGGCTTTGATACATCCTGCTTAGTGGATCCAATCAGCATAATGTCATCAATATAATGGACGAGTGTGACATTTTGTGGAATAGACAGGCGATCGAGGTCCCTTCGGTCTAAATTATGGCACAGGGTAGAAGAGTTGATGTACCCCTTGGTGAGAGTTGTGAAAGTGTACTGTTGCCCCTGTCAGCTGAAGGCAAACTGCTTTTGGTGATCCTTTGAGATTGGTATGGAGAAGAAGGCATTGGCCAGATCAATAGCTGCATACCAAGTACCAGGAAAAGTATTAATTTGCTAAAGTAATGAGACCACATCTGAAACTGCAGCTGCAATTAGAGTCACCACCTGGTTAAACTTACGATAATCCACTGTCATTCTCCAGGATCCATCTGTGTTCTTTACAGGCCAAATGGGTGAGTTAAATGGAGATGTGGTAGGTATCACCACCCCTGCATCTTTCAAGTCTTTGATGGTGGCACTGATTGCTGCATTCCCTTCAGGAATGTGGTATTTACTATTTTCCTAGGCAATGGCAATTTTAATGGTTTTCCTTTGGCCCTTCCTTCCCACTATGATAGCCCTTATTCCACATTTCAGGGATCTAATGTGGGGGTTCTGCCAGTTACTAAGTATGTCTATTCCAATGATGCATTCTGGAACTGGGGAAATAACCACAGGATGTGTTCGGGGACCTACCGGACCCACAGTGAGGCATATCTTAGCTAAAACTCCATAAATAACTTGGCCTCCATAAGCACCGACTCTGACTGGTGGGCTTTCAAAACACTTTGGGTCTCCAGAAATTAGTGTCAGTTAAGAACCAGTGTCCAGTAATCCCCGAGAAGTTTGATTATTTCCCTTCCCCCAATGAACAGTCATTCTTGTGAAAGGCTGCAGGTCCCTTTGGGGAAGGCTAGAAGAAAGACTAACAGCATAAACCTTCGATGATGTGGCAGAGTCCTTCTTCCAAGGGACCCGGCCTTCCCCTCATTCAAGTGGTTGTGGGTCTGTAAACTGGCTCAGGTCTGGGAATTGGTTCAGTGATCGTGACTGCCTATCCCTCTGTTCAACTGATCCAGCATTCTTCTGCCTGTATAGGTCACGTGAATATTTAGTAGGTTTCCCATCTATTTAACTCCTAGGGACACCATGACTAAGTAGCCAATGCCATAATTCCACACGAGACAGGCTGCTTTGATTACCATGAAAGCCTTGTTGTCTATTATAACCACATCTACCCTGTCTCTGTTGATTCACTGCTTACACTTGCCCTCTGTTAGCACGGAGTCCAATCAGCCCCATCGTGGGCAAATGTCAGAGATCACTGAAGGTAGTTCCCACAGTTAATCCTGGTGCACACAAAAAAGCAATTATAGGAGTCTTCAAAGATGCTGGGGCCCACCTCACAAACTTATTCCTTATGGTTGTGGTGAAGAATATGTCCTCAGGACACCCCCTTTTGGGGTCTATGGGAGTATCCTGATAGATCCATTCCACTATACCCATTTCTCTCAGCTATTGGATGCCTTCTTCTACAGTGTACCTCAAGTTGGTCTAATCTAGGCCATCTGGCAGCTCATGCCTCAGTGAACCAGGCAAATAAGGAGTTGGTTCCTCTCTTAGCCTCTCTCGCTGAGACATTGAAAGAAGAGTCTATGCTCAGGGGTCCCATATCCAGAAACTCAGACTGATCTAATATTACATTTCTTGTTCTAGTATCCCACACCCTCAGTAACCATTCCCAGGGATACTCCCCAGGCTTTTGCTTGTACGTATTTGAAAGTTTGAGCAGTTCTTTGTGAGTATAGTGTACTTCTTCTTGAGTAATCACCTTGGCCTCACCCTTAGGAGCTTTCCTTGCCTTAATTTTAGTTACAGGTCTAGCAGAAACTATCAATGTTGAGGGTGTTTCCTGGGTGTTCTCAGCATTATCTTGTAAGTAATCTCTCTCAGGCAATGGTAGAGATGCAGATCCACCTGGTGTTTCACCTTGAGTAGGTTGGTTGATCTGCTCAGATGTGGGTTGTTTTGTTGATAGTAGACTTCTATCTTCAGCTGGGAGGGGTAGATCTAGTGACTGGGCTGGTTCACTTGTTTCTAATGGTGGCTTAATATCCTCCTCTTCTGGATCATCAGCCCATATATTCCCATCCCATATTTCAGGGTCCCTATTTTTTCCTATCAATGCCCTCACTTTGGCTTTGGACACTGCTCTAGATCTGCTATTCATTCAGCTGACGTTGTAATTCAGCCACTCACATAATGAGACTTTGGACATTGTTCTCAGCAATATGGGCTCTTTTATTGCAGACAAGAAGGCTGTCCTTTGTAGCATAGACAGAACCCTTCATGTCTGTGAGTCGGCACTTAAGAAGAGGCCCTGAGGCAATCCCTCTCCTTAATCACATAGTCCATTTTAAGGATGACCAGCCAACCAGCTTTCTTATACTTGGCATCTTGACAAAACTGCTGGAATATATCAAACATACATTCTCCCAGAGCCTCTCCTGTAACCAGCACTCCATCCATTGGTGCTCCTACTTTAGGTTCTAGCTTTGCTATTTCACACTATGGACTATTAGGATTGGCAAAATTACCCATGGCTTTAGGTCTAGAATTAGCATCACCAGTGCTCTTAAAACTATTCAGATTAAAGAACCAATCAAAGAAACCCATATTTTGGATTTCTCTAGAAGCACTCCTGGTACCAGAAATAAAATCAGGACACTAGTAATTCTTTTTATATATTTATATATAAAGAAAGGTATATAAGATAAGAAAGAAACAGTTAACTATCTATAAAGCAGTACAGATTGCTCGGTGCAACTCACTTGCATGAGGCAGCTAGAAGACTGGCAGTCCTTCAAGTCTTGAGGGCTGCTGAGTAGTCCTCTGTAGAGCAATACAGGTTATCTGGTCACAGGCAGCAAACAGCAGAGCAGGTCACCAACAGTCAGCCAGATAACAGAGTCCAACAGTCCCCAGCTCAAGAGATGTATATCCCAGGAGCGTGGTGACGTAGGGTTTGAAGGAACCCTACAGCTCTATAGTCCATGATTTGGTGTCCCACGGGAAGTGTTGCTTGGAGTTCCAGGCACAGGACGAACAAGGCAGCTCTCTGGTCCGAAGATCCTGAAGCAAGAGAGAGGGCGGGACTCGCTGAGCTCTTCCTATCTCTGCTCTTCAATTCATCCCATGTGTTCATTGACCGTGCCATCACAACAGACCAACCAGTCTTCTGTGGCCATGTTGGCATAACAAACCTACCCATCACAAGGGTGTTAGTCTGGGTAGACTAGAGAAACAAATTCATAGCAAGCATATGGATATAAGGGAAAGGTTTATATACTAGAGGAATGGAACATTAAGAAAACATCCCAACCCAGTCCCGTCCAAATTCATAAGTCCGATATTAGCCCATATGTCTGATACTAGTTTGCAAAGTCTCCTTCTGACTTATGAAGCACTTGTGATGACACCAGAACTATCACATGTGAGTCGGTGCAGAGTCTTGTATGTCCCGCAGCAGTAGAAACATCTCAACGCTGGCAGGGGTCTCCCCATAGCCTCCCAACCATCTCAGCACTGTCAGTAGTCTTCATGTGGCTTCTCTGGCCCCAGAGGTTTGACTCCATCAGGGCAAGCCCATGTGGCCTCTCCTCCAGCTCTGCCATTCTCCAGGTATCAGGATCATTCAGCAAGCTATCTCGTTTTGTCAGTAGTTTGTCTCTCAGGGAAGTGAATCAAGTCCCTCTTCTCCAACTGGCAAATACCACAAGACTTCCCAGAATTCTCAGGAGAAAGCCATGCCCACACAGATCTCCAGATTGACAGGATAGACTCCACCCCTACACCTTCAATCATGAAACTGACATCAAGTATATGACCACAGTGAGGGGGGGGGGGAGGGAATTGAAAATAAATAGAAACCATGTCACCCACAGAATAATCAATCTTTCTTGACTCTCTGGCCAGAACAAGTCAGTTCTTGGTTACTAATGCCTAGGATGCTCTGGAATGAGAGGGAGGAAAATGTGGAACAAAATCCAAAATCATAAGAAAGATCTGTCTTAGTGGTCTGACAGAAATCTTTGAAACCCAGACTTCTGTCATTCTCTAATGTAGGATTGAAATGACCCCCTATAGGTACACATTCAGTAAAATGATTATGGTAAGCACTTTTAAGAACAATCAATCATTCCATATGAAAAGGGTCAAAGTTCAGGTGGCTGGAAGGATTAGGACAGAAGGAAGTCAAAAGGGAAAAACAAAGGAAGTACATATTTTGCAATCAATGACATAAAACAAAATCTTCACAAGTTATTGAATGGAAAACTGATTTGCTCTGTAAATCTCCACTCAATTTACAATAAAATGTTTAAAATAGAAAGATGAGCAACCTAAGAGAGAACTGAAAAAATAACAAGTTAACAAATATTCAGCAAAGTATATGTGTACATAAAGGTGTTTGATTCTGAGAAAATTATTTTTTTCTAGTTTGGAAATATTTTTCAAGTGATTTCACAAATGAAATGATATAGTATTTATGAAGCAAAAATTATGCTTTAGAATATAAGTTTAATATTCCCACGTTCATAATATATGCCAAAGAACTCTGTAAGTATACGCTACACATAGATAAAATACTTGTATCAGCTCAAAGTCAGACTGTATCTACTACAGTGATTTTACTAGGCATCCAGACCTGCCTTCTTTCCTAGATCTCGTTTGCTAAAAAGGAAAGACACTACAAAAACTTTAAAAACCAAACAAAACATTTATTCAGAGATTTGGGAATGTGGGGGAACCAGAAGCACCCTTCTCTCTGGCAGCTTGACTCCTTTGCAGTTTGGCAATCAGGTCTTTTGCTGGATTGAAGATGCCAGCTGTCTGCTGGTTGCAGACATAGCATCGAGGGGAGGTGCGGAAGTGCTGCAGGGCACAGCATTCGCAGAAATAATGCCTGCACTTGGTGACAACTGGGTTTTGGAAGGCCTGCCGACAGATGAAGCACTTGAATGGGAGTTCCTCGGCATTATGTCCCACTTCATAGTTCTCATTCTCACAGACCCCATAGCGGCCCTCCTCGAGCTCCCGCTCAATCTGCCAGCCGTGCTTGTAGTCGGAGCGGTCGTGCAGGAATTTGCAGCTGTCTCCAAAGCCACAGAAACCGGTCTCCTTGAAGTCCTTACAGATGTCAGGCTGGTAATCCCAGCGCACAGTGGCTCGCAGATGCTCTGGGGCCCGCATAGGGCCCTTCCTGACCATCCCGGAGGAGGCGTTGCCCGTGGATTTATCTCTGGGCTTCATAAACTTTGGATAATTGTTGATTCCCCGATAGATCTTGTCATCTTCCTTGCCCCTCCGTTCCTCCTGGATCACCTGACTCCGCTCAAAGATGGCTTGGGCATCGCGCTCTCTCACCGTGTCCAGCTGGTAGGTGGCGGTGGCGCCCATGTCCTCGGGCCCCACGCGTGTCCCCGAGCGAGTGGACCTGTAGGCGGCGCCCAGGCTCCCGGGCTCGTCCTCCCGGGGGCCGCCAGCCGCCGTCTGCGGGCCCGAGCCGCGAGACGTTTGGATCATGGCGCCGCCGGCCGCCTTTTTCTTCTCCGGGCACAGCGCAGGGCTGCCTTCTTCGCCGCTGCTGCTCCCACTCTCGGCGCCGCGGACACGGCCTGGGCGCTGGCGGAGGCCCGCAGCGGGGTTCCGCCGGGGCTTTCGGAAGGGGCAGGAGCGCGGGCGGGTGGCCGCCAAGCCGAGGCGGGGTTGCTCCGCCATGCTGGCAGCGCCGCCGACGGTTGACTGCGGGGCAGCGTGGCCACGTGGCCCACCGCCCCCTTCCCGGAAGGCGGGAAGCGGGCCGCCGCTGGCCCGGGGTTAGGGGATTATTTTCTTTGGGGTTGTTCGTTCGACTCACTCTTCCAGGGTCTCAAGGGCCACTCTTTGAGAATTTACTTGGAAAACTTTAACCCATCCACTTTCTTGACCACATCCTGCCCCTTCATTTTTCTTTTTGTATCTAAAACTAAAAGAACATTTAAAAGGTACACGGTCTGAGTACCCAAACTGTCCTTTTCATGTGATGGAAATTGAAAAGTGCAGGAATCTTCCGCAAAGGCTTAGGGAAATGTAAGGAGAAAGAGGGTATGAAAAGAAACAAGAGCTTCACAGTATTTTGTTCCATAAAGTTTTGGGCAATTTTTTTAGTTCCTTTTGCGCATTTAAAAGTGAACACTGTAAGAGCACGACTGTGAATCCAAGGAATGCATGCCTATTTGTGCTAATGTCATAGTTTGGCCTGAAGAATTCATGCTGGAAAGGAAATAGCAAGTTATGGGTAGAATTCAGTGTACTAGCCTAATCCCCCCCAAATGCCATCAGTTTATTTTGACTCTTGTGACCCTCTAGGAAAGTTATTTCTGTTCCCTGGGCTTTTGTGGGCTGTACATTATTACAGGGCAAGAAACTTCATTTAATGGGATAAAATGCTGGCCTTGTGGTGAACAGCTGAATGCTTAATGACATAACCCACTATGCCAACAAGGCTACTGAGCCAGCATAATAAAAACAAAGAAGAAGAAAAAAAAACACACCTTTCAGATTATTCAGATTCATGGTTACCCTATAGGGTAGACTAGAATTCTCCCTAAGTGTTTCTGAGACTGTAACTATGTAAGGTACTACAGAACCTAATCTTTTTCTCACAGAACAGCTGGTGGTTTCAAAATACAGACCTTGTACTTAGTAGACAAATGTGTGGTCACTATGCTACCAGCGTGTGTGGCAGTGAGGGATAAAACTATACTATTTGTGAGAGACAATTTGTGTTCATTAAAACAACAGCAATCAATGAGTTAACTTACTTTTCCTGGCAAGGAATCCACAGAATACCGATGCAAGTGTTTCAACAAATAGAGACAGCAATGAAAATGCTCACTGTTTATAACAGTTATTTCGAAGAGCACTACCAGCTGAACCACAAAGAAAGCTGATACAAAAGAATTCAGAAATTGCATGACAACATCATTAATTCTACAAATGAAATGTGGTGAACAAATTTCAAAAATGGTTGCAGCAGTACATTTATGTGTAACACATATGTTCAAGCTGGATAAAAAGAGGACATGGGACTAGGGATATTATTATTCACTTCAGATGGATTTCAAATGAAAATAAAGAAAAGTATTTATATTTTATTATACAAAGATAGTCAACTATGTGAATTATACCAAACTGTTCCTTATATTGCCACAGTGAGGAATGGGAATTCCAAAACTCTTCAATTATGTTCGTGTGGAAACTGCACATAGATCACTGGCAGGTCTCTTTAAAGAGAACAAGGGGATACTACACAGTTTAAAATCATGAAAGATGTGTGGCAAAGTTGTATCCTTTCACCCTACTAGTTCAACCAGTATTCTAAGCAAGTAATTTATGAAACTGGATTATATGAAGAAGAATGTGGCATCAGTATTGGAAGGAGGTTCATTAACAAGGTACAATATGCAGACGATATTGTCTCTGCTAAAAGTGAAGAAGAATTGAGGTGCTGACTGATGAAAATCAAAGACTGTAATCTCCAGTATGGAACCCATGGCAGCATATTATAAACAAAATTTTTCATAATTTGACCAATAGGCAACATCTTCATAGCGACCTTACAGAGGATCACTATGAGCCAGTATTTTCTTGATGTCCGTGAGCCAGTGAGGCTGCAACATGTTACATGAATGGGAAATTGAAGTTGTCAGGGATTTTGATTCACTTGGGTCCACATCTAATGCTCCTAAAATAGCATTCAGGAAATCAGATGATATGCTGTATTGGATGAATCTGTTGCAAAAAGTATCTTCACAGCAAATATGGCACTTTTAGGACTATGGTAAGCTGATCCAAGAAATTGTATTTTTAATCACTTCATGCACATTTGAAATGAATAAGGGTCACTCACTGACGAAGAATTGATGTCTTTGGAATAAATATGGTGTTGGCTTAAAATCCTGGATTTATCATGTGATTCAAGAAGAATCAACAAAACTGTCTTGGAAAAAGTACGGCCAGAATGATTCTTGTGAAAGTGTCAAAGTTTGGTCTCACATACATGGGATATGTTATCAGGAGGAAGTCTACAGAGAGGTACATTATACTTAGTAGAGTAGAGAAACAGTGAAAAAGGACAAGACCTGCAAGGAGGTGGGTTAACAACAATGTGCTCAAGTATAGTAATGATTGTGTGGAAGGTACAGGATGGTGTGGTGTTTTCTTTGTTTTATATATATATATATATAAATATATATATGTATATATATACATACAGAGAGAGAGAGAGAGAGAGAGAGAGAGAGAGAGAGAGAAAGAGAGAGAGAGAGAGTTGCCGTGAGTCAGAACTGATCCCCTGGTACTTACTACTTACTTGACATGTTTTTTTGTGTGTGTGTGTTTGTGTGTATCTAAATATTATGATTAGTGGTCTATTTAAGTTGCTTTTTTTCAAACCTGCATTGGCAGTTCAAAGTAATAGGAAAAAATAAAGAAAAGAAAGAAATTAAGTCAGCCTTAAATAGGTTCAACAAGCTAGGAAGAAAGGATATAGTGTTACCAAGTAGTACTACCACCTCAGACAATTCCTCCAAAGCGAGTGGAAAATGGAATCTCTTTTGTCTTTAATTCTCTTTTCAATTTAGGATGAACTTCTAAGTAATTCCATTAACTTGTCAATCATTTCTGGTACTTTTAAAATATTCTTTTTTTGTCTTAAACCCTCTCTGTACTCACTCATTTTATTTTTTTTCTTTGTTCTGGATGTCATTTTCATTTCAGGAGTTACCCCAGATGAGCAAATGAGTCTGCACAACAAAACGATGTCCTTGTTCTAGCAGATGACCTGTATTAATAGGTATTTTAAATGAATCAAAAACAAGCTGCCGGTTTAAATGAATGATAGCCTGTCTTAAGCCTGAAGATTTCCACTACATGAAGCCAATGTGCCTCAATTACTATACACTTGGAAAACACTGAAATTGCTAATGCTATGGAAAAAATACTTTCAGAATTTCTCCCTGAAGTCTTCTATAATGAAAATCCTGATCATTAGCAACTTGACAAAAAATAAATAGTGACAGTGTTAACACAATCATTCTTTCTTTTGAAAGTCATTCTTTCATTAATTCATCATAGCTGTGTTCATTCACTCAGCAAGCAATGTTTGAGAATGCATTTCATGTTTGCCATTATATTAGTGTGATTAAAAGATTAATAGCATAGAGTCCTCAAATTACTCAAAATTTAACTAGATACAAAGAAATACATATGTGATTATCCTAAGAGGCAGTTTTGGCCTCAGGAAGAAGAAAATATGATTCCACACCTTATGTAGTGGATGTTGGAAAATTTAGCAATTCAGAAGTAAGAGCAATGCTTCAGATTGTTTTCTATCTTCCTTTCTGCCACAGTTATTGTTCTGGTTTCCTCTCCCCCCTTAATATTATATTTTTCTGGAGTCAAGATATCCGTAATAGCTTCAAGCTTAGCATTATTACACAACAGTGCCCAAAAGCCTGAGTGTGAGGGTCATCACTGTCTCAAATTCCTTTTTGAAAAGTAAGGAATACTTTCTCAGACTTATGCCAGTTGATCTCCCTTATAGTTCATTGATTGAAATAGTGTTTTATCACCATTCTCTATAGAAATCATTAAAGTGAGCAATGGAAATATCTTTACTTAGTTTCAAACCATGCACATTTACCCCTTGTGTGGAATAAGCACCCAATATTCACTGAATCACATGATTATCTGATTCTTGAGCAAGTCTCAAAGCAGAAAGTGTAGAATGTGTCTGTATATCAAGCCATGCTGTTACCTATAGAAAATTGTGATTCAAATGGTTTGTGCTTTAATACATGTGTAGATGAGTGTATACATTCTTACCCAGTTTCATAGGAGAATCCGAGGTTGCAAACATCTTTTTGGTTAAGGCTCAGTGGACAAGAGTTAACTAAGCATAATACTAATATCCTGGTCACCTTTTATGAAAGCACCATTTTTTAATTAACAAATACCTTACTTCCAAGAGTGTGAAAAGAACATTACAGAAAGAAGGCAAAGACAAGGTTTATTACTGGGCTCATAATGATTACTGAGCTCTCTATCAATGATTAAAATCACTTTATTATTGTGACCTATTGTGGAGTAGACCCCCTACTATTGGTGATCCAGTGGACAAGAGGCAAAAACTGCATTCCCGTACCATACCTTTTCCATAATCAATTGAAGTTTTGATCATTGCTTGTGACCTATAAGGTTTTCACAGACTAATTTTCAGAAGTAGATCACCAGACCTTTATTCTTAGTCCCTCATAGTTTGGAAGCTCTGCTATGATCTGTTCAACACCACAAGAAGCTGAAAAATGGTTGGTAATTGCACTTACGTGGCATTGTTAGGGAACTAAACCCTAATCTTCTGCCTGAAAGATAACATCATACAATTAACCCATCATTTCGTTTTACTGTCACTTAATCAAGCAAGCAGTTATTTAAGGTGACAACTAAGTCCCCAACCTGTGTGACCCAAGGATTGTAAATAAAAATGATATAACTGAAAGTAGAAATGGTATCAGCTTAAATTGTGAATACCTGGTTTGCAGGAGGCTATGGAAGATGTAGCCCAAAATCTAGTTGTAGGATTAAACCTCAGATGATTTCCCTCTGACCTTAGTTGAGAGGTGGGAATAGTCTGTTATCAGACAGAAAGTATTGCAGAGAAGATTATAGAACATTGAGATGTAACATCTGGCTTGATCCCTTTTTGGAGATATCTGATAATTCTGGTGATGGAAAAAATTATAGGGAAATAACATGCAAATTAAATGTTCATTGCATTCATTCTTAAAATGGACCAAGGATATGAATAGCATTGCTATCTTAGAGAGTGCTTTGGAAAGTGGATTATTTTAAATGTTAATAAGTTAAAAACTAATACATTAATCACTTGGTCTCCCTTTTGACCCATTTTAAAGTTATCCTAGTTTTTAGTATTTTCTGTTCTTGTTTTTCCCAACCAGTTTTTATTTATTTTATTATTTTTTGATGCTTTATTTTGTGTAATTGTATGTTTTTCAGAATGTGAAATCCAGGATGAATGAATCTATAGAGAAAATAACTAGACTAATGGTCCCTTTGGAATATGGAAGGAGACTTTGATAAAAAAGGAGCTAATAATAAGAAACAAGAGAAAAGAAAGCATTCTAAGATGATTGTACATTTTTTGATATGATTGAACTATTCAATTGTCTGGTATTTGGATTATGTCCTCATTAAAGTTTTTTTTAAAGAATTCCTTCCTCAAAGTATATTATGAAAGTTAAAAATGATGATATGCATGAGAATTTTATGACCATCATGTTTCTATATTAATATAACACTTATTAAAGTATTATAAAAGCTCTATTTATGTAGCTATTCATCTGTCTGTATCCCCAACATATTCAGTCAGCATCAAGGTAATGCCAATCCTATTTTACAATCTTAATTTTAAGCGATTACAGTGTAATGAATTCATAATGATGTCTTCTTATCAACCCCATCATAATTTTTAGAAAATCAACATTGCTAGCAGAGAACAAAATCAAACTGTCCTTTAAGGCAGAGAACTACCGCATCCAAATTGTGTATTAGCAGGCCACGTTCCACAGATAGCAACGTGAATCTCTGCTGCATTATGGCACCTTAAAAGAAAATAAGAAAGCACTCTCCAGATAATTAGGCACTTGTCCTTGTGCTACCCAGTGTAATGTTGAAGTTTAGCAAATTTTGTGACCGGGCACTAACTTTAGTGCTCAAAAAACAAAGATGTGAAAAAAGCATGTAGGGAGAGGCTGAGACTGTGGTCATAGATTATGTTTTCAATCAGAGTATCCTCATAGTAACTTTATTACACTTCTTAATTGAAGTAGTCAGAGTTGTCTATTATTTCTCCGAGGGTCTGTATGGTTGACTTTGGTTTTGTCACTGTTTTTGGTCATTTCTCCAATGAGTTCAATGTTGTCAATGTTAGGTCTGACTTATAGCTGCTCTGTGTATAAAGAAATGAAACACTACCCAGTCCTCCCCATCCTCACAATTCTTATGTGTGAGCTCATTGTTACAGTCACTGATTGAATCCTCAAGGTCCTTCCTCTTTGTCTCTTCCTTTCCATTTATATCAGGTTAATCATTAGGGAGACACCTTTAGGATTTCTTTTCATTAAGGACTATGTCACATCATATCACAACCAAGCAATTAGCAATGATAAAGTAGCTGATTCTAATATTAGAAATTGTGTATGATAGAGGAGCTATTTCTCTTAGCTTACGGATAATTTAGCTTAAATGTTCAAGTCACACATTAAATTTTTCACATATGTGTGAATTGGGATTATTATAGTCTTAAACCTGCATTTCATCTGGGCAATAAGGTATGTTGGAGATTTTTAAAATAATTTTATTGGGGGCTCTTTCAGTTATTATAACATTCCATACATTATCTGTATAAAGCACATTTGCACACATGTTGCCATATTCATTTCCAAACATTTTCCACTTGAGCCCTTGGTATAAGCTTCTCTTTCCCCTCCCCCCCCTTTTAATGAATCATTTTACTGGGTACTCATACACCTCCCCTCACGATCCATATATACATCAATTGTATGCAGACCTCATTTGCACACATGTTGCCATAATCACTATCAAAACATGCTCCCTCCACTTAGGCCACCAGTACCAGCTCTCCATATTCCACTCCCCCCCCCAAAGAACTTTTAATAATTTACAAACTGGTATTGCTTTTTCCTAGTGTACACTGTACAATGTGTGCCTTCACTTACTTCCCTGTTGGCCATGTCCCAGACAGGAGGTTATATGTAGATACCTGAAATTGGTTCCCCTTTCTATTCCACAATATCTCTACCCTCCAGTATCACCACTCCCACCACTAGTCCTGAGGGATCACCTGTCCTAAATTCCCCATGTTTCTGACTCCAGGGTACATCCCCTGTTCTAGCCGGACTTGTCTGGTAGAACCAGGAGCATGATAGTGGGTGGAAGGAAGCATTTGAGAACTAGAGGAAAGATGCATATTTTGTTGTTACTACACTGTACTTTAACTGGCTCATCTCCTCCCTGCAATCCTCTGTAAGAGGAGGTCGCTTCACCTGTTGATGGGCTTTGGCTTGCCAATCTGTACTCCCACCTACTTATAATGGTATAATTTTAGTTCTTTGATGCCTGACACCGGGTCCCTTCAACACCTCGTGGTCACACAGGCTGGTGTGCTTCTTCCATGTGGGCTTTGTTGCTTCTGAGCTAGACGGCGGCGTGTTTACTCAAGCCTTTAAGACCCCAGACACTATATCTTTTCCTAGCCAGACACCATCATCTTTCTTCACCACCTTTGATTATGCACACATTTGTCTTTAGTGATCGTGTTGGGAAGGTGAGCATCATGGAAAGCCAATTTAATAGAACAAAGTGTTTTTGCTCTGAGGACGTACTTGAGTGGAGGTCCAATGTCCATCTGCTGTTCTACTACTAAGCGTATAAGTATATGTTCATTGATCTAGTTCCCCCATCGTCACATATAACTATATGCACCTATCTACATGCCTGTATTTAATACTCCATAAATGCCCTTTACTGCCCAGTTATTTCCTCTATTTACTTTTACGTTCCTCTTGTCCCACTATCATGCTCAGCCTCTGTTTGGGTTTCAGTATTTTCTCTCTGTTTCATTACTCTTGATCAATCCCTATTGGACTTCTCTAACTCACCTTGTCGCTAATTTTGGATTAATTGATATACCCTTATCCCTGGGCTGGTCAACACCATCTTCTTTCCCCTTCCTCCCCTTCTTCCATGGCCCCCACCCTGGAACTATCAGTTCCATTGTTTTTACCCCGAGACTGTTCATCCAGCCTATCTTATTTAGGTAGACCTGCAAAGGTTACAATATGTACCACAAAAGGTCTCCTAAAATGAAGCAACCAAAGAAAATAAAATAATGGTAACAACAAAAAAACCCACAATGTCATATATATATATATATATGTAAAAAATAAAAACAATAACAATACAAAAACCTGTAAATAATTCAAGATCTGTTCATTGACCTCCAGGAGTGTCCCCTGTTTGAGTCAGATGGGGTACCACCCCGTGGTCCTAAAGTTTATCCCTGTCACTCCATCTGGAACTCCGCTCTCTGTTGCAAACCCTTAGTGTTTTGCCCTCTGTTGGTTGTGTCACACAGGGTATAATCCTGACCCTTTTCCTCCGTTGTTGACCCTGAAAGGCCTTGGGTCAGTGATGGTAGCTATATTTCACAGTGGGGCTGGCCATATGATCCTCTGTGCATCAGTTGTTCTGAGTGGGAATAGCATCCTGAAGGCTTGGCGGAGCAGGATGCACTCCACTCTCTCTTCCTTTCCCTTCATTTGTTCTCATGTGCTCTTGTCAGGCATCTCTCATGGTATGTTGGAGATTTATCAAGTACTTATTCATACTTTTTTTAGGACTGTGAATTATTCACATTTGGCATGGTTTCTATTTGGTCAAAGTCACTTTATCAATTTTAAAATGTTTTCAGTATAGCCCTATGGTCTCTATATAGTTTCATGCAGCTGTGGTTCATTTATTTTCATTGCTACATAAAGTTCTATTGTCTGAATGTGCCATAATTTATGGATTATATCTATCATCAAGGACATATGGGTTATTCTTGTTTGGTGGTATTTTGCACAATGCTACTATGAATCTTTTTAGTAAGGAAACATGATGATGTAACAGCAAACCACTCAACTACTAGTGAAAAAGTCAGGGATTCAAACCTACTAGCATCTTGGTGGGAGACAAGATCTGACAACCAGCTCCCATAAAGATTGCAGCCGTGGGAACCTGCTCGAGTAGTTCTACTCTGTCCCATGAGTTGGAAGCAAAGCAATGGTCCACAGCCACAGCAACCTTCCTCTTCCCCATGTACAGGAGTTTCTCTAGGCTATATATCAAATGCTTCATCATAAGATATACATATGACAATTTTCATTATAGTACCATATGGCAGTCATGTGCTTATGTTAATTTTATGATTGAAATGTAGGGGTGGAGTCTAGCCTGTTAATCTGGAGATACCCATTGAGTAGCCAATGAGGCCTCTATGTGGGCATGATTTCCTCCTGAGACTTCTGGGAACTCTCGCAATATTTCCCTCGTGAAGATGAGAAGCTATCTTCCCCAGTTGTTGAGAGTTAGTCTCAGAGACAATGAGTCAGGGAAAAGACAAGATGGCAGCGTCCGAGAAGCTGGAGGAGACGGCAGAGAGACCACACGGATTTACCCTGATGGAGCCAGACCTCTGAAGTTGGAGCGGCATGCTATTGATGGACCCTGAGCCCTGGAAGTGAGGAGCCATGGGGAGACCCCTGCCAGCACCAGAATTCTGCACCCACTGACCTGTGACTTTGTGAGTCAGAAGGAGACTTTGTAGACTGATTTCGGGCATATGGGTTAATATCGGACTTATGACTTTGTACTAGACTGGATTGGGATGCCTTCTTAGAGTCACATTCCTTTTGTATATAAACCCTTTTCTTATGTCCATATGCGTGTCTTCGAAATTTGTTCCTTTACTCTACCCGGACTAACACATATCATTTACATCATCACCAGAAATGTGTGAACATTCTCAATTGCTTTATATGCTCACAACCAAGAGGTATTGTCTGACATTTTAACTCAATCCCATGGATGATGTGGTTATCTCATTATAACTCAAAATTCTTTTTCTTATTTGGTAAAGAGGTTAGTAGTTTTTAAATTTATTTATTGGACACTTGATTTTCCACTTTTATGAAGTACAAATTCTATGTATATAGTACACAGCTCTTTTCCTAACCCTTTTGGGTTAATTACTTTTCTTAAAAATCTTTGCAAAGACATCTTTTTATTTAAGCTGAGAGTACACAGTGAGTTGCAAAAATATTCTCCCACTCAGTGACATGTCTTTTTACTCTTGACTTTAGCATTCCACTTTATAACTTTGTGTTTGAGCTAGCACCCATGCATGTTGGTATTAAGTGCTTTTTTCCTCTTTCAATGCAGACAAGTTATCTTGATATTCAGATAGTTATACACTTAAAGGTCAACTAACCTGCAGAATGAATGCTGAAATTTATTGGCCTAACAGTTTTCATAACACTGAGCAATGGACTTAGTTAGGAAACATGAGAAAAGATTGAAATAATCCCTTGTACATCTTCTCTTAGTCAGTTTCCCTTTGCTCCTCTGAAAAGGAATAACTATGCAATTGCTTTTGGACAAAATGAAAGCTTGTACACATATGTGGCTTTTGTTTGCTAATTTTTCCAAGGAAGGTAGACATAATCTATGCTTAAAAATACTTCAAAATACTTGACTTTTATTTTTGCATTTGAAAACTGAGTACCTGGTTAAAGAAGCTAAGTAATCTCAGAAATTACAAGATATGCTTTTGGATGCATCACACAATTTGCATGAGGAAGTGTTGGAATCCATCTGGATATACAAGCACTCCTTTTCTCCAGCCCTCTGTAGCTACTCAAGTGAGTGACAACTTATGTAATGACCATATGTAACACATAAATTACAAATTATCTTACCTCTCTAAAACTTATTCAGCATCAACCTTTGCACAAATACATAAAGGCATAATAGCTGATAATTTATGAGTATAATTTGAAGGAAGCAATTCTGCTCTGTGATTGAGGTAGTACATAAAAAATCAAATCCTCATTGATTCAACATGAGATTTAGCCTTGTTTTCACTCTCTCATGTTGTTTATGCAAGTAAGGCAGTGGAGTTCAAGATAGCTAAAAAGCAATGCAGTGATTGTAGATTTAAAAGACAGTGCTTATAAAAAATGAAAAGGATATTCAAGAAAAATATATTTGAATAAGGCCAAATTCTAATATAGGTATTTAATTTTGCTTTTGAATGAAAGGATTTTTAACATTGAAGATACATTTCATAGCAAGGCACAAGTTGGCAAAATAAAGATGGGGCAGAATTATAGTTTGATGAGCATCTAGAGGAAAAACATCGACAGGATTTATTTATGGCTTCATAATTAGGGCATTTGAATATGATAAATATGATATGTTCACGTGGAGCAAGGGGTTCAGCCATGACTCTTTCTTGGTAAAATATCTGCCCTGAAGACTTCAACTGCAGTTTGGGCAGCCGTTAATTACACTTTTCCTTTGGATTTAGAAAATAGATTTCTTCCCCAATTATTCTTTTAGGCTGGAACTCAAATAGGAATGGCAATATTATTGTGAATATGAAAGTGTGTATAAATATTGAGCTTACCATTTGAGGTTTGCATTAGCCTGAGGCTTGGATTTTAGTTCAGGTCAATTTTCAGATGAATTGAGATAAATGGGAATCTTTATCAACTGATAACACTATCTGAAATAGAAACAGCTGTTATGTAAAAAAATGACAGAAGAATCAGGCTTACAGTTTGACTAATCTGTGACTTTGGTTAAAATCATCTTAGAATTCTATATTCCTAGCACTGTTTTTGGTTCTTCATAAGAATTAAAAATAAGTGGTGGTTGTTGTTTGTAGTTGAGTAGGTAACCAACTCATAGCAAGCCCACATGCATGCAAAAGGATGCTCTTCTGTCCTAATCAACTGCATGGTCAGTTGTGGTTAGGGAAACTGTGATATTTATGGTTTTCAGTAGTAAAACATCAACTCTTTCTTCCCAGTCTATGTTTGTCTGGAAGTTCTGTTGATGCCTAATCAGCATCATAAAAATACACTTGTGAAAAACCTATGGTTGTTGCAAATGAAGTCTATTAGCTGGGACTTGAATCAAGGTATCTTACATGGAGGACAAGAATTTTATCATTGATCCAGCAATGCTCTAAAATTAGTGGTAATAAATAATAATAATTTTCCTTCATGTAATTCCTGTTAAAATTAGTATTTTATTCAGTAGCAAGGTACCTTAAAAAAAGGTTTCCATGCTAAATATCTGTTTAAGCAGTTGTTGCTTCATAATAATTTAGATCTGTCAGGATTTTTTTTTCTTGATCATTTTATTGGGGGCTTGTACAACTCTTACCACAATCCATATATCCTTCCATTGTGTCAAGCACATTTGTACATTTGCTGCCATCATAATTTTCAAAATATTTTCTTTCTACTTGAGCCCTTGTTATCAGCTTCTCATTGCCCCTTCTTTTCCCCACCATCCTTCCCTCATGAATCCTTGACAATTTAAAAATTAATATTTTTCATGTCTTACAGTGAACAATGTCTCCCTTAGCCTGATTTTCTGTTGTCAATCCCCCGTGGCAGGAGATTATTGCTAGATCATTATGATTGGTTCCCCTTCAGCCTTTCCCTCCTGGTGGCTAGTTTCAATATTGTTCCCAAGGGTCTTATCTGTCCTGGATTTACAGTGTTTCTAGCTCTTACATGTACCCATGTTCATGCTCTGGTCTAGCCAGATTTTTAAGTTAGAATTGGGTTAATGATAGTGGGGGACAGGAAGCATTAAAGAACTAGTGGAGACTAGTGGAAAGTTCTATGTATACTGCACCCTGACTGACTTGTCTCCTCCACATTACCTTTCTGAAAGGGGATTTTCAATTGCCTACAGATGGGCATTAGGTCTCCACTCCACACTCCCTCTCATTTACAATGATATGACTTTTTTTCCCCCTGGGTCTTTAATGCCTGATACCTGATCCTATCAATACCTCATGATCACAAAGACTGGTGTGCTTCTTCTGTTGGAGATTTGTTGCTTCTCAGCTAGATGGTTGCTTGTTTATCTTCAAGCCATTATGACTCCAGGCAATTTATCATTTTATATTTAGATAGCCAGGCATCATCAGCTTTCTTCAACACATTTGTTTATACACACATTTTGTCTTCAGTGATTGTGTGTGGAAGATGAACATCATGAAGTTTCAGGTTAATACAACAAAGTGTTTGTGCTAGTCTGGGTAGATTAGAGAAACAAATTCATAGAAGTGCATATGGATATAAGGGAAAGGTTTATATACAAGAGGAATGGAACATTGAGAAAGCATCCCAACCCAGTCCAGTTTAAAGTCATAAGTCCGATATTAGCCTATATGTCCAATACCAGTCTATAAAGTGTCCTCCTGCACTCCACAGGCCTGAGTGCAGAGTCCCGACTCTGGCAGGGGTCCCCTGTTGGCTCTTCGTTTCCAGGGCTCAGGGTCCATCAGCGGTATCCATTAGTGATAGAAACATGTCAGAGCTGGCAGGGGGTCTCTCTGTAGCTTTTCCAGCTTCAGAGGACTGTTTTCTTCAGGTCAAGGCCGTGCGGGTTCTCCTCCGGTTCTTCCAGTTTCTCAGATGCTGCCATCTTGTCTTGTTAGTTGAGTGACTCCCAACAACTGGGAAAAATGGTTTCTCATCTCCATGAGGGAAATACCGCAAGACTTCGCAGAATTCTCGGGAGAAAGCCATGTCCACACAGAAGACTTATTGGCTACTCAATGGCTATCTCCAGATTGACAAGATAGGCTCCACCCCTACATCCTAATCATGAAATTGACATCAAGTACATGACCGCCACAGTGTTTTTGCATTGAGGGAATACTTGAGTAGAGTTCCAATGTCTATCTGCTACCTTAATACTAAAGCTATAAATATATGGACATAGATCTATTTCCCCATTATCATATATCAATATATTTACTTATGTACATGCCATATATTTAGACCTCTTCAAATGCCCTTTTCCACCTAGTTCCTTCCTCTATTTCCGTTTACTTTCCTCTTGTCCTACTGTCATACTCAGCCTTCATTTGGATTTCCGTAATTCCTCTTGGTTATAATGCCCTTGATCAAGCCCTACCAGGTCTCTTACACCCTTCTGCCAACAATTTTAGATCACTTGTTGTTGCCTTGTCCCTGGATTTGTTAGCAACCATTTCCTTTCCCCTCCCCCAAGTCCCCACAGAACAGTTGGTTCCATTGTTTTCTCCTCTAGATTGTTTATCCTGACTCTTATCTATATAGACATGTAGAGATAATATGTACAAAAACAAGACAGAGCAAACCAAAGCAACAAAAGGAACAAAACAACAACAAAACCAATGCCCCCAAATAGAAAAGCTTGCAAGTAGTTCCAGGTCTCTTTGTTGACCTTTAGGAGTGTTTTCTGGTCAATCCAATGGGTTGCATGCCCTGGCCTCACAGTCTGTTTCTGATATTGCCTGGAGACTTCATTGCTCTGCTTTCCTTGTGTTCTGTTGTACACTTTTAGTGTTTGGCTAGTTGTCTTGGGGTCATATCAGGCACAATTCCCACACTGTGTCTCCAGTGTTGTCCCCACCAGTGCTACGGGTCACAGAGGGACATCATTGTGTCTCGTGGTGGGATCGGCACTTTGGTCTTCTCTGTAGCACAGTGCCTTAAAAAAAAAAGGCTTTGGTGCTAGATATCTATTTAGGCAATTGATGCTTCATAGCAATTTAGATCTGTCAGGATTTAAAAAAAATCTGTATTATATAGCATCTCACTTAATTTTGTTCAAAGCAGCCCTGGGGAGAAAAAAAGGCAATTATTAATGAAAAATGGAGGTTTAGCTAGATAGCCAAATAGTATCTAGAAGACAAAATTCCAATTCCTTAACAGAATATCATTTCTGTAGTACTTTCCCATCCCCCAGAAGATGATTTAAGTGGTTACATGCAATAGCAAATGTATACATCATCATGACTAAGTTAAATAAACACTTTTAAGTTCATAATGTTACTTCTGTCTAGCAAATATCTGACATATAAGAATGTTCTTTTGATATGTTGCTTTGTCCTCTCTTGGACCTTTCTCATATTTCTTCATCCTTTTTCCCAGAATTTTCCCATCACAACTGGTATAAGCTCAAGAGCTCTGAGGATTTCAACCAGAGAAGATGAGACAAGGGTTCCTTTAGAAGTAAAACCTTTCCAGCCATCCCCTACGATGAATGACTTGCATTTATCTCCTGTGAGAAAATTCATTTCTTATCATTAAATTCCCGTCTTTAATATTATAGCAGGGCTAAGTAACTATGAGGAGCCCAATGCATACAACATTAGGCTGCTAACATTAAGGTCAGAAGTTTGAAACTATTCTCCACTCCATGTGAGAAATATGAAGCTTTCTGAAGAGTCACAGTCTCAGAAACTGACAGATGTAGTTCTATCCACTCCTATAGGGTTTTTATGTACTTTAAAAGACTGGAAAGCAGTAAGTTTGATTTCTTGTTTTCTCAAGTAACTGTGACAATCTCTATTGTTATTCATAGAGAAGAGGAGGCTCTTTGTTAGTAATTCAAGAACTGGGACTTGAACTTAGGTCAGAAACCAAAGTCTAGCAACTATTAATCTTACTGAGTTCTGAGGAGTTGGTTACAGCTAGGGGCAACCTCATCCAAAATCAAAGTAGACAAAACCTTTCCAGGCTGCATCAGCTTCATGATTACACTGTGAGGTGGTCCAGAATTGTGACCACTATATGTTTTGGGTGTCTTCCATAGTCGAGGTTCATCTCTCTTTAGCTCATCTCCAGAAGTAGATAAACAGGCCTTTTCCGAGTCTAACTCTGGAGGCTTCACAGAAGTCTGTTTACTGTGAGTGGTCCTGGTACTATTTGAAATGCAAGTGACTTAGCTCCTAATATCATTATAGCACACAAGCCATCAGAAACTGAGAGAAAGGTAATGTTGTAGAACTTAAAACTATTAAAAAAACACAAAAACTTAAAACTATTAAACACCATTGTTTCAAATAGTTTCCTTGCTGTTAGAAATAAGAAGGAGTTAAGATTTCTGAAGTATTTATGGTTTGGGGAATAATGAAATGAAATTATGTCTCTCTTCCCTCTAATATTTAGAAAGCATTTACATATAATTATAGAACCCTAGTGCCATAGTGGTTATGTGGGATGATAATGGGCTGCTATTGTAAGGTCAGCAGTTTGCAACCCGGGACTGTCCACAGTGAAGTTTAGACTTCTTGTCCTGATAAAGAATCACAATCTCAGAAAAACACAGGGCAGTTCTATCCTGTCTTATAGGGTTGCTAAGAATCAGACTTGACATTGGTGAAGTGTTTTATTTATTTTTGTTTAAATATCTGTTGTAAGATCTATGCCATGCAACCTATTCACAAATAAGTGATATATTGTCCTTAATCAGTATTTTAAGTTAGGGTTAATTGATCAATTTTCAATTGGGATTAATTGATATTTCTTTACAGTAGCAGAGGTTGTGAATTTATCCTGAATATTCAAATTTAGTTAATTTAAATAAAATTTTCCCTTTAATGTTTTTACAATATTTTTGATTGAAGTAGGTATTTAATTAATAACTAAGACTTAGGGAAAATACTAAATGATTTAGAAAAATAGGGATGAATGGATGCCTTTTTTAATACTCTGAAATCTTTATGGCATAAAAAAATCTGCATTTCTTTTCTAAGCAGGAAAGAGACGCTTGACTAAGAAGTTTTTTTTTCATTTGAATTCCTCAAATGCTGCCTCTTTTTGTGTTCTTTTTCCTTCATAAAAATAAAGAAGGAAGTCTCAAGGAAAAGCTATTTTCTAAGGCATTATTTTAGAGATTGGTTTCTTTCTCTAGAGAGGTAAAACCTCATTGTCATCTTTCACAGAGTAATTTTTTAGAATATATGCAGGAGGTTCTAAATTTATTTTCTGTGGTTTGTTTGACATTAGATGAAAAATATCCTTTGTTGATGTAAAGTAAAAATAAATATGGAAAGAATTGTGTTTAGAAATGAGAAGATAACTTTATAGGTTATAATACATATGTATATGTATGCTTATGTTCATATTTAGTAGTATGGAGATATGTGATTTTGTCTGATTTAAAGAGGAAGGTTTTTTGACAGGGTAGAGAGGTATTGAGGTCAAAAGAATTAAAAACTTTACTTTGGGTTTTGAAAACAAAACAAAACAAACAGATTATTAAATTTACATTGGATTAAGCTCAGAATAGTTTGGCAAGTGGAAATAATACACACAAATAATTCAAAAAGTTTGTGAAAATTAAAAATAATGGAAAATTTCTGTCAATTTTTAAAACACTTATGCATTAATGGCATTTTGCATATTGCTGAGGCATGAAAGTTTGCATACTTTCTGTCTAAAAGCAATATAATATAAAACATTGTGGGTAAAGGATATAAACTCAGGTAAATTCTGATTAGATTGAGTTAGATAGAATTCATGAAGTTGGGAGTTACATAAGTTATATCCAAGAAAACCAGTTAAAATTTTTAAGCCAGAGTTTTCCTTTTTGCTTTATACTTTTTTTCATTAATGGATTTGTCAAGGACAAAGACTGTTTAGTTATGAGGTGTGACTGACTCATTGTATGCAATGCGAAAATAATATAAAACTCCATGGATGAAAGATGAAAGAAATAAATAGGTAAAAGATAATGTTATCTGGAAAAGAAATTTATAACATTAGGCAGTTTTTGATTTTACAGTGTATTAGAGGTTTATCTTCTGTGGTAAGATCACCTGTTCAGAAGGAAATTTATCATTCACTCTCTATTTTTATCCTGGAAGGAAATTTTATGGAAATAATAATACTGGATGATGTGGCACAATATTATTCTATCTGAAAATCAAAGCTAGGAAGGAGAAGCTTTGATTTTCCCTTATAGGGGCTGTAACATTTCCTTAGTGGTAGACTAATAAAAACTTATATTGAGAAGGTTGGTGGGCATATACTTTTGCAATGGAAATGCTGGAACATTTACATAGATCTAGCATTTTAGCAGCTAAAGATATTATTTTATGTCTACTATTGACAAAGTAGCAATTAAATCATACAGCCAAATTTTGTAAAAGCTGAATGGTTACATGAAGTGTTGACTAGAACATGATCATTTTTGTGTGTTATTTCAGGTCTCTGAATGAATGCCTTAATTCCCTGACTTACTCATCAGTGGTTTTAAGTTATCACAAAGTAGGAATTATTTTAAGCATAAGAAATTTAAGCAGTTGATTTTAAATTAACTTAACATCTTCCAAATCTTGCCAGTCTCATGACTTGAAAGGGCATAAAATAATTTGAAGTGGATGTGGCCAAGTAAATGAGAATGAATTTATTACTCACTGACACTTTAATATGGATACTTTAGAGCTTTCATTTTCTGAATATGCTCTATTGTGGTGCACCATAAAACTGTCAGACTAAGTTGCAGTCTTATAGTCACCATGGAATTCTCTCATGTTTGCTTTTAAATAATTTTTATACCTATAAATCCAATTTTTTACTTATATCATTATTCTGATAGTCCAAGTCTCACTTCACTGATTCCCACCTTCTCTTGGATTTGATGATAGAAATTGATAATGTCTTAGAAATATCTTTCCTTTGATGTTGTTAGTTGCCATCAAGTAGATTCTGACTATAATAGCATAAGATTCAGTAGCAGCTAAGAGGTACTGTGCTAAATTGATAAAGTCTTAGAATGGATACAAAAGTCTTCTTGGAGTGCTGTGTCATTTAGTATGTAGTGATGTCAAATGAAAAATTTCCACTAGCTTAGTACTCAGGTAACCTGACTCCTCCAAACCTGTAAATTTGAACTGTAACCAGAAAACATAATCATTCTGAGTTTGGTTTTCAAGTCCAACAGAAAAGTTGCCCAGGTCTTTCCATCTACTCATACACGGCCTAGAGAAACATTGAAGTTCTCCTGGTTGAAATGTGGTGTGTGGCAGAACATGTACGTAGTTGTTGCTGGATTGCTGTTACTGTGGCTAGGTGCCATCCAATCCATTCTCATTCATAGTCACTTTATGTGCAATAGAGTGAAACAACTCCTGGACCTGGGCCATCCACACAACTGTTATCACTGAGTCCATTGTTGCAACCACTTTGTTAATACGTGATCTCAAGGTTCTTCCTCTTTTTCCATGTTTGACACCCCTTTACCCATTATGTCCTTTTTAGGGACTGGTGTCTCTTGAAAATACGACCAAAGCACATGAGACAAAGTTTCAGAATTCCTGTTTCTCAGGAGTATCCTAGCTGCATTTCTTCCAGGACAGATTCGTTTGTTCTTTTGACAGTCTGTGGTACTTTGAGCACTCTTCACTATTATCATAATTCAAATGTACTGATTCTTCTCTGGTCTTTCTTATTCAATGTTCAACTTTCACATACATATGAGGCCACTGAAAATTCCATTGTTGGGGGTCAGGTACAGCTTAGCTCTCAAAGTAACATCCACACTTTCAAGAGATCTTGTATAGAAGATGTGTCTACTGCAATTCATTCTTTGAATGCTGTTTACCTGAATATTGATTTTGGATCCCCTCATAAAGATACAACCTTGTCAACCTCAGTATTTTCTCTATTTATTCATTGGTTCAGTTGTGAGGATTTTTGTTTTCTTTTCATTAAATTGTAATCCATTTTGAAAGCTGCAATCCCTGATCGTCTTTAGCAGGTGGTTCAAGATCTCCTCACATTCAGCAAGTAAGGTTGTGTCATCTCCAAATGGCAGGTTATTAAGCTTTCCTTGAATCCTGATGCCACGTTCTTATTCATATAACCCATCTTAGCTTCACTGATCATTTGCTCAGCATATAGATTGAATAAGCATGATGAAAGTATATAACACAAATGAACACATTTCCTGGTTTTAAACCAACTAATATCCCCTTCTTTGGCTTGCACAATTGCCTCTTGCTCCATGAGCACAATGAAGTGTTCTGGAATCTTAATTCCTCTCAAGGTTGTCCATAATTTTTATGATCCACATAGCCTTACTATAGTCAATAAAGCACAATTAAAAAAATCATTTTACTGGGGGCTCATACAACTCTTATCACTATCCACACATACATCTATTGTATACAAAGCACTTTTGTACATGTGTTGCCATCATCATTCTCAAAACATTTTCTTCTACTTTAGCTCCTCCTTTTTCCACCCATTCCTGCCCCCCCACTCATGAACCCTTGATAAATTAAATTAATATTATTTTGTCATATCAAACACTGTCTGATGTCTCCCTTTGCCCACTCTCCTGTTATCTGTACTCCAGGTAGGAGATTATATGTAGATCCTTCTCAGCCAAGATCTGATTCATGTGTCATCAGCAACGATAGTCCATATTTCAGGTTCACTTCTGAAGCAGGCCTGAACATCTGGAAGCTACTTGTCAATGGATAGCTACTATTATTTGGTGAACTTCAGAAAAATTTAACTTGTATATGATAGCAATGTAATGTTCTATAGTTTGCACATTCTATTAGCTCATCTTTCTTGTCAGTTGGTCAGGTAGCTGTAAGACAATTTTCTTGGCATAAATGAGTGAGTCCATCCAGTGGTTTGTCCAGTCAAGTTGGATTCTGACCAATTCCTGGAGTTTGTCTTTGACTAATGTTTTCAGTGTACCTTGGACCTCTTCATTCAGCACCATTAGTTTTTGCTTAAAACCTGCCTCTTGAAATGGTGGATTGTAGTCTAGTTCTTTTGTTACACTGACTCTGTTGTTTCTCTGTCTTTCATCTGCATCATTCAATATTTTCCTGTAGAATCTTTCCATTTTGCAACTAGATGTTTGGATTTTTTTGGCTCTTTTGGTTTAAGGAACAGTAATCACGTTCTTTCTTTTCTGTTTTCTAACTAGGCCTTCAGGCATTTTAGTATAATTTTAAAATTTTGTTTTCTCAAGCTTTCCATTGAAATTTAATGGTCAGCTTCTCTCTTCAGTGTGTCCATTTGTGTTAGCTGCTCTATAAGTAAGAACAAATTCAGTCTCTTCTTCACTGTGATATTTCTATTCCTGTATTTTTAATGATCTTTTGTTTCCACCAAGTAGGTGTTCCTTAGGTCTTCTGTAATTTGTGTTCAAAGCAGCAAATTATTCTTTCGATGTTTTCAATATTTGTGGGATATTCTCAAGGTCCTAATTCGACTAATGTGAACTTATTTCACATGTTTCAGGTTCAACCTTACCTTACATATGAACAACTGAGGATCATATGTGGGTTCCTGACTCATTTTAGATGCTGATATTAAGCTTCTGCTTTGTTTCTTCCCAAAGTTATAGTCCTTTTGATTCCTGTGTAATCAATCCGTAGAAAAACCATGACTTTTGTGTTGTTGGGGAAAAGAGGATATTTACAATGAAGAAATCATTGAATTTGCAAAATTCTATCATTTGATCTCAAGCTTCATATCTCTCTCCAAGAATATACTTTCCAACTGTTCTTCCTTTCTGTGTTTCCAGGATTTACATTTCAATCACTAGCAATTATCAACTCATCTGGGTTGTATGTTTGATCAATTTCAGACTGAAGATGTTTGTAAATTCTCTAATCTCTTCATCATTAACTTTAGTGGTTAGTGCATATAGCAATTGTATTTATTAGATTTTCTTGTACCCAGATAGAAATTTTCCTATCATAGAAGTCATTGTACTTAAATATAACTCTCAAAATACTCTTCTGAACACAAATGCAATGTCATTCCATTTGATTTTCTCATTACAAGCATAGTGAACCAAATGATTTTCTGATTCAAAATGGCCACAACAATTCATTTCAGCCCCCTAAAGCCTATAATATGAATTTAATGCATTTATATTATTTTTAATAGCTTCCAATTTCCCTAATTTCATAAAATTGACATCTTATTTATCTTAGTGCTCTTAAAGCTTTGCTGAATCTTGTTCATTGTGGGTGACTGCTGGTATTTGAAAACATCAGTAACAAAAACTTAAGCATCACAGTAATACATAAGTCACTACAATATGACAAACTGATAGATAACTGATGAATAAACTCAATAACAATGACGCGATTTTTGGTATGTTTCTCAATTTTAAGTAATACCCTTGTAAAGTACAATTCCCAAAAAGTGTTTTTTTTTTTTTTGTTGAGATTATTTTAGATTCACGTGAACTTATAAGATCCATTGTACTCCTTGCCCAATTACCCCAGTAGTAACAAAACAAAAGACTGGGTGGCCTAGTGGTTTAATCTTTAACTACAAAGAGTAAGGTTAAATTCAAGCCCACTTGTTATTTCCAAGGGAGAAGATTTGTCAGTCAGATGTCATAAATGTGATAGCCTTGAAAAGTGTAAAACACCGAGTAAGAATTGACTAAATACCAATGAAGATATTGACAGTGATGACTCTGTTGATCTTATTAAAATTTGACCAGTTTTATTTTTAGCCATTTGTTTGTCTATTTAATTATGCGAATATAATGCTTTATGGAATTTTACTACCTCTATAGGTTTGTATACATACCACCACACTCGAGAGACTGACGTTCCATTACTAGAAGGGTTCCCGTTACTCTTTCATAGCTACATTCTCTTTCTTGCCACCATGATGCTCTCTGCACTACTAGCATGTGCGCGCGCATGCGCGCACACACACACACATCTGTTTTTAAACATTGGAAATCTTTCTTTGTCCACAATTTCTAAAATTTTGCTATTCCAAAAATGTTTTATAAATGGAATAATAATATGTAAACTAGGGGAATTGCATTTTTCCTTAAACTCAAAGTGCGTCCCTGGAGATACACTGAAGTTGTTGTATCACAATTTTACTGCTGAATAATAGTATATGGTATACACCAAAGTTTTAAAAACTTTTACTTGTCAAATGATATCTAAGCAGATTTTAGTTTTTTCTTATCTTAAGTGAAGCTGCTGGAAACATTTGTGCAAAAATTTTTGTACTACACTTGACCATAGTCAAAAGGCCGAGAAGCGATACACAAGTTTAAGCATGTGTTTAAAATTTGATTTCTATGGAATAATTGGGTGAATATACAATTGCTGACTTGGATGATTTTTGCACATTTGGGTTTTTAAGAAATTGTCAAAATTTTGAAGATTTTATATTTGCTATCAGAAAACATATGCAAGACACAGTTTATCTTCAAAGTTTTCATTAGATTTTATTTTAGCCATGTTGACAGGTGTGTAGTGGTATATCATTTTAGTTTTAATTTTAAATTTTAATGGCTAATAATTCCAGCTAACATTTTTTTTATCATTTTGCCATAGTGTGGTGGCTTGTGTGTTGTTGGAAGATATGTCAGTGGTATTCAGATGCCAGCAGGGTCACCCAAAGTGAACAGGTTTCAGTGGAGCTTCCAGATTAAGTAATGGAAAATGGAGAAGGAGTCCGCTTGCCCACTTCTAGAGGAAATAGCTACTACAATTTTGGTACATAGTTTCAAAACATAGGTTACTGAAGGTCTCATGAATGGAAACAGAAAATTATCAGAAATAGTGTAAAAGGATTGGTCCCTCAGATCAGAGGGCACGGGAAATAAAAAGTAGCTTTTTTCTTAGCATGAAGTAAACCATTGTGATGTGAATGGAGTCTAAAGACTGTTGGACTCTTTGTTATATTCATTTACTGACGGTTCACAACTCAAGGTAAGAGGAAATAACTAAAAAAATGATGTGATAATCAAAATTTGGGATACATAAAGTATAAATCTTAGAAAATTTGACCTAAAAAATGAAACAATGCATAGAGATTGATATTCTAGGTATTAACAATGTGAAATGCCCTAGTATTGTCTATTTTTAATCAGAAAATCATATGATTTACTATGCCAGAAATTACACAATCAAGAGGAGCAGCATTTCTAAACCAATCTGAAGTACTATACTGTCTGTGAATGGATTATATCTATCTGCCATCAAGGAAATATAATCAATTCAACTATTATTCAAATTTATGCAACAACCACAAAAAGATAGTGATAAAAAATTTAAGAATTCTACAAATGACTTCACTAAAAAAATTGATCTACAATCGAGATACATTGATCATTATTGTCATTTGGAGGGCAAAAGTTGGAAAAAAAGAAGGAAGAGTACCATAAGATAATTTTATAAGATCAAAAACTTATTCATAGTAAATAACTTTTTCAACACAAAAGGCAACTTTGCATATGACCTTCTCCCAATGGCATACCCAAACTACAGAGAAATAAAATTGATCACATTTGTAGGAAGAGATGATGGAAAAGTTCAATATCACTAACTAAATACAGGAGAAGGGCTGACTGGAAAAAACTATCAATTGATCAGGATAAAGTTCAGGATAAAGCAGAAGAAAATTAGACCATGTCCGTGAGAACCAAAATATAACCATGATTCTGTTATCTGACTTTTGAGAACATCTCAGGAGCAGATGTGATGCATTGACACTAATGACAGAAGACCCGATGAGCTATGGAAGACATCAAGAGGATCATTCATAAAAAAGCAGAATGTCATTTAAAAGACAGGAGAGGAAGAGAAGATTGAAGTGAATGTCAGAAAAGACTATGAAACTTGCTCTGAATTGTAGAGTATCTAAAGCAAATGCAAGATAAGATGACGATAAACAGCTGAAAAAAATTTTCAAAGAGAAGCTCAAGAAGTAAAATATTATGTTGAAATAGACAGACCTAGATTTGCAAAATCAAAAAGGAATAATACACTCATTCTATTTTAAACATAAGAACCAAAGAAAATATTTAAGCATCAAGTTGCATTATTGAAAGATTCTATGGGCTAAATTTCCAATGATTCAAAGAAGATCAAAAGAATACAGAGTCACTGTGCCAAAAAGAACTAGTTGACATTCTACCAGTGCAGGAGGTAGCAAATGAGCAAGAACCAATCATTCTGGAGAAAGAAGTCTAAGTTACACTGAAGGCATTAGCCAAAAACAAGGCTCCAGGAATTGATAGAATCATAGTTGAAATGTTCAATAAGTTAATGAAGCACTAGAAGCATTTTATCATCTATGCCAGTAATTTAGGACAGCTATCTGACAAGCTGAGTGGAAGAGATCTAATTTGTATCCATCTTAAAGTAAGATGACCCAGCAGATTATTCAAACTGTAGAACAATATCACATGCAAGGAAAATTGTGACAGGATTCAAGCATGCTTTAGAAGAGGACAGGAACAGGAATGTCATTGTTGTTGTCACATGGATCTTTTTAATATCAGAAATTACAGGAAACATTTTACTTATGTTTTATGGACACAGACCAAGACATTTGACTATGTGGATCATAACAAACTTTGGATAACCTAGAAGAATGGAAATTACGAAACGACATTATGCTCATAAGAACTTCTACATTGATCAAGAAGCAATTGTGTAACCAAACAAAGGAGTGCAATTGGTTTAAAATAAGGAAAGGTGTGTGTCAAGGTGGTATCCTTTCATCATCCTAATTCAATCTGTATTCTGAGTACATCATCAGAGAAACTTGATTATATGCAGAAGACTGTGGCATCAAGATTGGAAGAAGACTTCTTAACAATCTTCTACATACAGATGACTTTTTCTTGCTTGTTGAAAGTGAAAAGCACTTGATGCATTGGGAGAAGACTATCAAGTATTGCAGAATCAAGTAGGGATTATGAATCAATGTTAAAAAGATTCTCTGGAATTTTTGTTTATGCTTTTCTGTTTTTCAGCATATGAAACCCAGGACTGAAGAACCTATGGGGACAGCAAATAGATTAAGTGTTTCTTGTGGGTAGAATAAATGGGCATGGTGTAGGGGACAAGGGAGCTTATGACAAGGAGTTCATAGAGGAAAAGAGTGTTTTGAAACTCTCGTATCAATTGCACAATACTGCTTGATGTGATTGAATAATGCAATTATGTCTTATTTGTACTGACTCTCAATAAAATGGTTTGGAAAAAGATACCCAAATCCTCACAACTTGACCAGTAGATAGAATTGTGATAAATGGAGAAGAATTTGAAATTGTCAACAATTTTGTCTTGCTGTGTCCACAATCAATGCTCATAGAAGCAGCAATATAGTATCAAAAGACATGTTAAATTGTGTAAATCTGTTAACAGGACCTCTTTGGAGTATTGAAGAGCTAGGATCTTACTTTGATGACTGGGGTACTTCTAATCAAATCATGGTAATTTCCATTTCCTCATACGTACATGAAAATTGGACACTGAATAAGGAGTATCAATAAGGATCATCGTATTTGAATTGAGCTGCTGGAGAAGAACCTTATATATATTTTGGACTGTTAAAAAGACAAACCTAAAAAAAAAGACAAACCTAAAATGAAGCAATCAAAGAAAAAAAAACAATGATAACAAAAAAACCCCCGACGTCCAAATATATATATGTAAAAAATAAAAAATAATTATAATGTAAACCCTGTAAATAGTTCAAGGGCTATTTATTGACTTCCAGAAGTGTCCCCTGGTTGAGTGGGATGGTGTGCCACACCCTGGACCCAAAGTATATCCTTGGTACTCCATCTGGAACTCCGTGCTCTGTTACATACCCTTAGTATTTTGCCATGGTGTGGTTGGGTCAGACAGGATATAATCCTGACCCTGTTTCTCCATTGGTGACTCCAAAAGACCTTGGGTCAGCCAGGGTAGCTGTATTTCATAGTGGGGCCAGCCATAAGATCCTCTCTGTACATCGCCTGTTCTGAGTGGGAATATCATCCTAAAGGCTTCGTGGGTCAGGATGTACTCCATTCTCTTTTCATCCCCCTTCATTTGTCCTCATGTGTTCTGGTCAGGCATATAACACTACCCAAGCTGCAGCTTCAGTGCTGACCTCCAAGGCAAACTCTCTTGGGGGAAAGACAGCTGCCCCTGTAGTTGGGATTGGGGTTGTGTGCTCAGACCCCTCCACTGGCTCCCTGTTCCATGCCTTCGCACTGCATTCACATCCTGGAACACCAAGTTTAAGTTCGATCCCTCTTTCCTTGAGGAGGCGACAATGACAAGCAAGACTGATGGTTTGGGGGGGGGGGTGGCAAATGGGAGAAGGGGAAGAGGAGGAAAGGAGGTGGTGTTGACTGGCGCAGGGATAAGGGAAGAACAAGGGATTCAAAATCAGTGAAAAAGTGGGTGTAAGAGATCCAATAGGGATTGATCAAGAGTAATGTAACAGAGAGAAAATACTGAAACTCAAATGGAGGCTGAGCAGGATAGTGGGACAAGAGGAAAGTAAAAGGAAATAGAGGAAAGAACTGGGAGAGGGGTGGTAAAGGGCACTTATAGAGGTTTAAATATAGGCATGTACATATGTGCATATATTTATATATGATGATGGGTAAATATATCCATGTGCATATACTTAATGGGTTAGTAGTAGGACAGCAGATGGGAACAGGACCTCCATTCAAGTACTTCCTTAGTGCAAGAACATTTTGTTCTATCAAATTGGCATTCCATGATGCTCATCTTCCTGATACGATCACTGAAAACAAATGTGTGCATAAGGTGGTGAAGAAAGCTGATGGTGCCCAATTATCAAAAGATGTAGCCCCTGGGGTCTTAAAGGCTTGAAAGTGAACAAGTAGCCATCTAGCTCAGAAGCAACAGAGCCCACAGGGAATAAGCACACCAACTTGTGGGACCACGAGGTATCCAATGGTTCAGGTAACAGGCTTCAAAACCTAAAAATCATAGCATTGCATACTGACTTTTCTGATATGATCGCTGACGACAAATGTGTGCATAAGCAAGTGTGGTGAAGAAAGCTGATGGTGCCCGACTATCAAAAGGTATAGCATCTGGGGTCTTAAAGGCTTGAGTAAACAAGCAGCCATCCAGTTGAAGCATCAAAGTGAGCATCCATCAGAAGCAACAAAGTTCACATGGAAGAAGCACACCAGCCTGGGTGACCACGAGGTATCCAAGGGATCAGGTATCAGGCAACAAAGAACTAATGATTATATCATTACACATGAGGGGGTGTACAGATTGGGTACCCAAAGTCCATCAATAGGTGAAGCGACATCCTCTTACAGAGGGATTGCAGGGAGGAGATGAGTACAATCTAGGTACAGTGTAGTAACACTGAATTCGGCAACTTTCCTCTAGTTCTCAAATGCTTCCTCCCACCCACTATCATGATCCCAATTCTACCAGACAAATTCAGCTAGACCAAGGGATGTACACTGGAGTCAGAAACATGGGGAATTTAGCATAGCTTATCCCTCAGGACTAGTAGTGGGAGTAGTGATACTGGGAGGGTGAAAGGATGGTGGAATAGAAAGGGGGAACCAATTTCAGGGATCTACATATAAACTCTCTGGAGTATGGACAATGGGGAAGTGAGTGACCCACATTAGACAGTGTACGATATGAAAATGTAATAACTTGCAAATTATTAAGGGTTCATGGGGGAGGGGAAAAGAGAAGGGAAGGGAAATATGGGGAGCTGGTACTGGGGACCTAAGTGGAGGGAGGATATTTTGAGAATGATGATGACAACAAGTGTGCAAATGTAGTCTGCATACAGTTGATACATGCATTGATCATGATGGGAATTTTATGAGCCCCCAATAAAATGATTTATTAAAAAAGGAGGGGAAAAAGGAGCTTATATCAAGGGCTCAAGTAGAAAATATTTGGAAATGAATATGCCACATGTGTACAAATATGCTTGATTCAAATGATGTATTAAGAGCCCCCAATAAAATCATTGAAAAAAATAATGTTAAAAGAGATAGGTATAGAAACATGGTCTATGGATACTAAGTGAAAACAGTAATGTGCTGACGGATGCCATTTTTGTACAGTTAAAAATAAAACCAGAAATATCCATTGGAATGATCTTTAAGTTGCAGATTTATATGGAAAAAGCAAGATGCAAAATAAACAATAGTGTGTACACCCTCCCCCACCCAAAAGACAAACCTATGTGTCTTAAAAGTACAATGAGAATGCTCCTTAGAGAAGTGATGGAGAGACTTAGTCTTACCTACATTGAACATATTCTCAGGAGAGACCCTTGGTGAAGTGCAGGGGCATGGAAAAAGTGGAAAGCCCTTAAGGCGATAGCTTGATCTAGTGGTTTGACAGTGGTCTCAAGTATAAGGAAAATTATGATGATGGCTCAAAACTGGGCATTTTTTGTTCTTTGGTACACATCGTCACTATGGATCAGAAGGGACATTAATGCACCAAACAAGAACAACAACAATAGTTCCAAAGTAATGTAAGGCTTAATCACTTGACTGCTAGCTTAAGAACGGGCAGTCCAAATAGATGACAGTGTCTTTGGAAGAAACCTGTGAGATCTGCTTCTCAATGTTTAGAGCCAATGAAATACCCATGGAGCACAGATGTTCATTTTACACATTGGGTCATCATAAAATGAAGTTGACTCAAGTGTAACTAATTTAGTTTTTAATGTTTTAGCTTAGTGACTAGTATTGAAGGTATTTTCATGTGTATATTTGTCCGATACGAGCATACGGGAAGGGCGTATATATGATGTAGTAGGATATAAGTTGGGCAGCTAACCATGGGGTCAGGAGTTCAAAACCAGCAAGTACTCTGGAAGAGAAAGATGAGATTTCTGCTCCCATAAAGATTTATTACTCTTGGAAACTCACAGGAACAATTCTATTGTGTTGGTTGGGGTCACTATGAGTTGAAACCAACTGGATGTTTGGTTTGACTTTTTCATACACACATATACACACACACAACTCCTAGAGAGTGCAATGGCTTTTATCAACGTTACCATATCTGATAATGATCAGAATAATTTTTTTGTTCTTGCTGTTTTGTTTTCAGTGTTTTTTGACCTTCTACATGATATTACTTTATCAGATATGTGGTTTGGGAATATTTATTTCCAACCTTCAACATGCACTCTCTCAGTTAAGCATATTGTTAGCTGTGAATTTGTGTATCTGTGTGTGCTGTAGATGTTATTTATCAAATAAGGACATTCCACTCTTGTCCAATTTTTAAGACTGATTTATCATACTGGGTTTAAATTTTGTCAGGTTCCTTTTATAAGTCAACTGTATTATATTTTCTAGTTGATATGGTAGATTACATTGATATGATTTTGAGTATTGAGTCAACTTTGTATAATGGAAAAAATTCCTTTGTTTTATACTTTAATCCTTCTATATATTGCTAAATATGTTGAGAATTTTTGCATTTAAGTTCACAACAGTCATTATTCTCTACTTTTTCATTAAAAAATCATTTTATTGGGGGCTCATACAGCTCTGATCACAATCCATCCATAAATTATGTCAAGCACATTTGTATATTTGTTGCCATCATCATTTTAAAAACATTTTCTTTCTACTTGAGCCTTTGGTATCAGCTCCTTATTTTGCCCCTCCCTC